>AP025044.1:32703021-32730597 GCA_036186865.1 Eustoma russellianum
CTCAACCCTCATCATTCTTTCTCCAACTCCATACCGATTTCAACCCTTCATAATTGTCTTCATCCACTCTCCTCAAACTCCATTATTGACCGCCCATGACACCCCAAATATGGGGATATCTTCTTCCTTCTTTCTTTTTCCTCTACTTCATTGTCTTACAAGCCCCACTATCCATCTTCTCCTATCAATCTTCTAACTTCATAATTTCTTCCTTCCTCTCCATAATATCTCCCGACCGTCCCTCTCCTCTTCTCCCTCTCATTTTCATCTTCAACTCATTTTATTTCCTACACTCCACTTTTCTTACACTTTCAAGCCAAGCAACCATCAAATCCTCTCCACCTCCTTACAAGACTTAACGATAAAGTCTTGCTTTCCATCTCCTCTCCAAAACCGTCCCCTCCATCTTATTTCTCTTCATTTTCATTCTTCAACTCATTTCACCTCCTACACCCTCTCTTCTTCTCTCCAAAGGAAGAACATGTCTTCCAAGTTCTTCTTTTTCCTCCATGGCCGAAATTTCTAAGAAGAATAGAACCAAGAAAAACCTCCTCCTTCTTCTTCTTCTTCTTCTTCTTACTTCATACTTAGCCTATCTTCATCTTCAAGAACGTTTCTCTTTTCTATCCAAGAAAATAAACAAAGTCTTCCAACCTCTATTCTCTTATCTTGGTCGTGAGTTTACAAGAGGTGAACAAGGAGGAAAATTTCTTCTCTTCATCTTATACACACATCCAAAACAATAGCTACAACATCCTCCTTACTTGACATGAAAACAGTGGGTCAGAAGAGGGTTAAGGAGCGAGAGAAATCAAGGTAAAAACATCATCTAGGTTAAAATATTCTTCTCCATTTATCTATTTCCATAGTTACTCACTAACCCCTCTTACTTTGATGATAAACCGTGGGTATTACAAGGCAAAAAGGAGAAGGTTTTCTTCAAACCAAGAGAAGAAATCTTCACTTTCATACTAAGGTTAGGTGATAAAGGTAAGTACTCTTCCTAGATCCTTTATTGAGTTTCAAAGAACTATGTATATATGTTCATATAAAGTTGGATCATTCATGATATATGTTTGTGCATAAGTGATGTAAATATGATGGTATAACATATATGTGTATACACACACACACACACATGTCCAACATGAACAAAATGGATTATATGTATAAATAAAATGAAATGGGCACACATATATAATATATGTACAAGTTAAATAGAGAAAATGAAAATATACGAAATAATTGGAAAAGTGTACTAAGAAGACGTTTTTATGCATGTGGTCATATGTTTAGCATGAAGATCATACTTATGTGTTTAGTTATGATTTTGATGTATTTCTTGATGATCTCTATGTTTATCATATATTCATATATGTACACGGCCATTAGTATGATTTTTTAGCCTATTTACTTTATTTTCATGGTTTTCATCATTTGATATGTTTGTGTGGTTTATGATGATTGTACAATATATTATGTTGATGGAAACTAATATGCATATAGTTGGAGTAAATACCAAAAGAATATATAAGTAACAGATGTGGCAAAGAAAAGATTTATGGGATATATATATATATATATATATATATATATACACACATATATATATATATTCGGCCAAAAAGGCCAAAATGGAAGAGGAAGAATAAATATATTGACATGTTATAAATATAAATATGTATGTCATGAAGAAAGGGGTCATAAGATGAAAAGATGGAATAAAGAAATGTGCTACATAAAAAGAGGATTATAGATATGTATATATATGTATAGAGGGTTTTATGAAATATGCTTTATGAAATATGAAAGTATATAGAAATGAATATTAAATTAGGGTTTTTGGCCCTTTTTATTATGTATAAGATGGACATTTTAAGAATATGTCGATGGATAAATTAGTAGAAAAATAGGGCTGTTGGCCGAGGATAAGAAAAGATAAAAGAATGTGGAATTTTCATGATTTAGACATGGATTATGTACATATATGTTGGGTTGTAGGTACATGATGATATAAGGATATTTGAGTATTTATATATGTTGAATGGATTAGAAATGTAGGCATTTGCATACATGTTTGCATCTCAAGAAAAGTTTTAAAAGTTTTCATACGTAACGAACCATAACGACGAGAGGATTGATTTTATTGACACCTGTTTATGATATGATATGATATGTTTTGGAGTGCCGTCCTGACACAGTTCTGGGGTGATTGTGTCAGGGGCATATAGTATGTTATCGATGACCGACGCGCCGGCATGACACTGGACCTAAGAGAGGTTAGTGTCATGGGCATACAGTACCTCACCCTACAATTATAGTTACAGTTGGCCGAGTGTAACACCTTGTCTAGGACAAGGAATCCCCGCCCTATCGACGTCACCATTAGATGCTATGTACATATGATGTAACACCATGAGGACTCATCGGGATTCATATTTGTACATGATGATTATATGAGGAATCATTCGGTATGTCGTGCGGTATCGTTCTTACGTTATGATAAGTGCTATAGCCATCATATGACATGATATGTTTTAAATGTTCTATGGAAATTGTTGGACCGTGCACCTGCAATAAACACCACTAGAGGGGGGTGAATAGTGATTAACAGAAATTACACCACAACCCTTTGTTAAAATCCCCTTTGAAAACGGAATCTAAGACCACCTCAGATTCAGAATCCGTTTTTAAAAAATTCACAAATAATTGTACACAACTCCAAAAATTATGAAACTTTCCAGAATTGAACTTCAATGAATTAACAAGACTCTGTCCAAAAATCAGACAAAAATAAGATCGTTTGACCCTTCAAACAAATAAAAAAATTCAGATGGTCAATCTGGACAGAATTGGACAGAATGTTGCTGATTTTTCAAATAGTGTTTCTCTTTGAATACTCAACCAAAAAGTTGATCTTTATATCAAAACACTCCTTAGGAAGTGTAGATGGAGTTTCCAAAAGGCCCTGACCTTAGACAATTCTTGAAAAATACAGAATTTAAGTTTTCTCAAAACTGGTCAGATTGCAGCCAGATTGGAGCAGTTATCTTGCAAAGACTGAAAGACTAACTTTCCCTTTGCTCAAATCAAGTGATTCTTGTTGCAAATGAAAGCTAACAGTCTGAAGTATAACTCCACCAAAAATCATGAATTTTGAAAATGTTTAGCTATTTTTTCAAATTGTGTGAATTTGGGTGAAAACTGCAGTCAAAAACGGGCAGAAAACAGAAATAAAGAAACAAGAGAAGAACACCGAGGATTTATCCTGGTTCGGTCAATGTTGTAGCGCCCGGACCCGGACAGCGGAATCCGAACCGGTACATCCGTCGTAGCTTACTGAGAAGACTACAAGACGTCTCATCTCTCGAATACACATCATCAATGACGTAAGAGAAATAAGCACGGAAACATATCACGTCAATCTAAACCATCAATACAGTACGTCAAAAGACAATGTGAATACCAAAGGAACTGTGTATGGTCGCAGCCATCTAAAATCCCAAATGAATTAAGAAACAGAAACGACGGAAAACTATCTAATCAATCCACTCCACACGGTCTAAACATCCCATTCTGCCCACTCGCCGTCGTCCTCAACGAAAATCATGTCGTAACTAGGTTCATCTGCAAAGACAAAGGCAGTACCCTTAGCGAAAACGCTAGCAAGTAACCCGCTTATAAGACATACGGGATCAACACATGGCAAGACATGAGTAATACATAATTCAAGGGAATTGTGGGGCACATGTCTTGTAAAACTTCCAAATAAATAAACGAACCACGTAATAGCCAGTATAGCAAATCGAACGCAATTAACCAATCAATGACAATCAAATACCACGCACATCCATACCACAACGACTCTCGTGATGCATGTCAAAATATGCACTACACTACACAATCACAAATGCATGAGCCATTTCTTTTCAAATCAGTGCAATGCATGTCACAATGTCCAGTCTCGTAACTCGTTATCCTGTAACGCGCCCCGGCTTATATTTCCATCCCGGTTTATGTTACAGGCTCGTATGCTCTGTGATGCGCCTCGGCTTATATTTCCATCCCGATTTACATCACAGATCTCATAAAACTCTGCAATGCACCTCGGCTTATATTTCCATCCCGATTAACATTGCAGAGGACTTTATACCCTGTAACGCGCCCCGGCTTATATTTCCATCCCGGTTTACGTTACAGCCTTTTGTGCCCTGCAATGCGCCCCGGCTTATATTTCCATCCCGGTTTACATTACAGGTCACCTTCGCAAATATGTACCGAAACACATCTCTTTTTCAAAACCATATGCAATGCACGTGCCATGATGCAAGACTCCTCGTTTCAATCACATTTCTCGTTCACATATACAGTTCATATTCACATGCGCAAGTACAAGTAACACACACAAGATTTCTCTAGCTTACACATCAACGCTTAGGCTTTAACTAGATCGTCATCACTTAATCTTGCTACCAAACTTCATACACGAATGTGAGCACTCCCATCATTAAACTCTTAGACACCTCGTACGTTCATTTCCTAACCCTTCTAAGTCATCCACATTGAAACTCGATTCGAGAACCTTTGAAGTCACCAAGTTGATTCACCCTCCTAATTCATGTTTCCAAAACTTAGACTACCTTTAATCAGGTTCTAAGGAGTCTCTAAGGTCACCTAAAGATTCCCCGACCTTCCCTCTTTCTTCCTCTATTTTCCCACAAAACTGATGGACATCATCCCCTCACTTCGATCGATCGATGTCCATCAGAGAACATCGATCTCTCAGCCTCTTATACATCGATCGATCGATGTCCGTCAGAGGACATCGATCTCTCAGCCTCTTATACATCGATCGATCGATGTCCATCAGGGGACATCGATCTCTGACATCGATCGATCGATGTCAGCGTTTCCTGTGAACTTTGTTCTGCGAATTTCTGCAGAAGATGCAATCTTCAACCAACGTTTCCCCAATTTCCAACCCATCATTCCAAGCCTAACTACCCTATCAATCCAAGCATAATTCATCAACGCAAAACCCTCTCGGAACCCATCATACGTTCAAGCCTAAACGCATATTGATCTTCACATCGCACCCAAAAGATCCCTCCTTTTCCCATTCCCAAACCTATCCAGCAATGAAGGCACATCCAAAGGGATTTCGGGGTAGGGATTTTCATGATTTCACATAATCAACAACAACAACGAATAATTTTTCATATACAGCGGCCAAATCTCGAAACCAAAACACATAGATCATATACAAATAATCACAAAACGAAACTACTGCATGGTGATCCAATTTGATATCAAAATAGGCCATTTTTCTTTCACAAAACGTAGGAACTTATAAGATGATTACTTGCCTATGATTACTCGATAGAGAAACGAAGAACGGATGAGGATTTGATTGATTCCTGGAGAGAGTTTTCCCTAGGGTTGCAGAGGGGCCTCAAAATCGCCTAGGGGAAGAAAAAGTTTGCGTCGTCTGAGAATGGGGAGGAGAGAAAACTGACGTTGTCAGTTAAATAAGGATTTAGGGTAAGATTTGATGTTTCTAAATTATATCTTTTATCTTATTTATCTTAAAAGATAAACCTTTATTATTTAATTCTAAAATTAAATACAATTTAATTCTAATATTCAATCCTCTCATTAATTTCTAATTAATCCTCTTTAATGCCTCATTTATTTCTGTTGACTATCATTAAACTCCTTTTAATTCCTTCTTTGCCTTTTGATTAACCTACGGAGAGTGCGGGGCATAACATTCCACCCCCCTTACAAAAAGTTTCGTCCTCGAAATTGGCGTACCTTATTGAAAGAGGTGTGGGTATAGCTCTTTCATTTGCTCCTCGAGTTCCCACGTGGCTTCGCGCTCCGTATGGTTACTCCACTGAATTTTGACATACGGAATGACGCGTCGGCATAGGACTTGATCTTTTCTATCCACAATCTTTATGGGATGCTCTTCGTAAGTGATGTCCTCCTTAACATCCAACGGTTGAGCTTCCAGGATATGGCTCGCGTCTGGTACGTATTTCCTTAGTTGGGACACATGAAATACGTTGTGAACTTGTGACAAATTCGGAGGCAAGGCTAACCGATATGCTCCTTCTCCAACCTTGCCCAGCACTTCGTAAGGTCAATATATCTTGCGCTTAACTTGCCCTTCATTCCGAATCTTGCAACTCCTTTTGTGGGTGAAACTTGTAAATAGACCTTTTCACCCTCCTCAAACTCCAGGGGTCGCCTCTTTGTGTCAGCCCAACTCTTACTGCGATCTTGAGCCACCCTTAATTTCTCTCTTATCACTTTGACCTTTTCAACTGTTAGCTCAACCAACTCGGGTGCGGTGATTGTCCTTTCCCCGACTTCATCCCAACAAACCGGGGACCTGCACTTACGTTCATATAAGGCTTCAAATGGCGCCATGCCAATTGCACTGTGATAGCTGTTATTATATGAAAACTCCATTAACTTCAACATGCTATCCCAGTTTCCTTTAAAATCCAAGGCGCATGCTCTTAACATATCTTCCAAGGTTTGGATGGTCCTCTCGGATTGTCCATCCGTTTGAGGGTGGTATGCGGTACTCATTCTCAGTTCGGTACCCATTGCCTTCTGAAATGCCCTCCAGAACTTAGAGGAGAACTTGGGGTCACGGTCTGACACAATGCTGACTGGGACTCCATATAGGCTCACAATGTTATCCACATATATATTGGAAAGCTTCTCATAAGACGTACCATGTGGCATAGCTATAAAGTGAGCTGTCTTTGTTAAACGGTCTACAATCACCCAAATCATTTCATTTCCATTGCGGGTCTTGGGTAGTCCCATCACGAAGTCCATCTTCACGTGTTCCCACTTCCATTCCGGAATTTCTAGCGGCTTCATCAAACCACCAGGTCGTTGATGTTCGGCTTTGACTTGTTGGCACACCAAGCATCTTTTGACATATGCCGCTATTGATCTTTTCATCCCTATCCACCAATAGTTTCTTTTGAGGTCCTTATACATCTTAGTACTCCCGGGGTGGATAATCCTTGAGTTATGCGCTTCTTGGAGCAATTCGGTTCGAAGTTCGTCTTTACCGGGCACGCATAACCGATTCTGAAACCATAGACTTCCATCTCCTCACAACTGGAAGTCCTTTACTGGCCCCGTGGATAATTTGTCGCGGATTTCTTTCAGTGCTGGGTCCTCATACTGCGCCTCTTTAATTCTGTCTACCAAGTCTGGGCTGATAGACAAAGCTGTAAGGATATTCGCCACTGAATCCACCATTTCGAGGTCAAACTCCTCAATCTCTCTTTCCAACGGAGACTGTCTCGCGTGGCTAGACTTTCTGCTCAATGCGTCTGCCACTCTGTTGGCCTTACCCGGATGGTAGTTGATGGTCAAGTCATAGTCCTTGAGTAACTCTAACCATCTTCTCTGTCTCATATTTAGCTCCTTCTGCGAGAATAGGTACTTCAAGCTCTTATGATCAGTGAACACGGCAGATTTCTCTCCATATAGATAGTGTCTCCAGATCTTAAGAGCAAATACCACAGCTGCGAGTTCCAGGTCTCCTCATATGGCTTCAATTGTCTTGACGCGTACGATATGACTCGTTCATTTTGCATCAAGACACAACCTATAAATAGAAGGTTAGTTTAAGACTAGTATATGTATATACAATGCATTAGTTGTAATGATGTACATACCTAGTCCTTTCTTGGACGCGTCACTATAGATCACGAAACCGTCGGTGCCGGAGGGTTGTGCTAACACCGGGGCTGTGGTCAACCTCTTCTTGAGCTCGGTAAAGCTTTGCTCGCATTCAGCAGTCCATTCGAACTTGGTCTTCTTCTGTGTGAGTCGGCTCAATGGAACTGCTATTGTTGAGAATCCCTCAACGAACTTCCTATAGTAGCCTGCCAAGCCTAGGAAGCTTCTTACTTCAGTCACGTTTGTAGGTCTTGGCCACTCCGTGATGGCTTCTATCTTTTTAGGATCCATCGAAATCCCATCCTCAGAAATTACGTGACCGAGCAAGGCTACACTTCTTAGCCAAATTTCACACTTGCTAAATTTGGCGTAGAGCTTTTGTTGCCTTAGAATTTGCGACACTACTCTTAAGTGTTCAGCATGAGCTTGCTCGTCGGAGGAGTAGACTAGGATGTCATCGATGAACACCACCACAGATTGATCCACCTCTCGAAATACGGTGTTCATCAAGTCCATGAAGGCCGCTGGGGCATTAGTTAATCCAAAAGGCATCACCAAAAACTCATAATGCCCGTATCGAGTCCGAAAAGCGGTCTTAGGGACGTCTCCCGCTTTCACAAGCAATTGATGGTATCCTTGACGAAGGTCGATCTTTGAAAACCATCGGGCTCCTTTTAGTTGGTCAAATAAATCCTCTATCCTTGGCAGAGGATATTTATTCTTAATGGTGATCTTGTTCAGTTCACGGTAATCAATACACAATCTCATGCTGCCATCTTTCTTCTTTACAAATAGAACTGGAGCTCCCCACGGTGATACACTGGGGCGGATTAACTTTCTGTCTAACAACTCCTGAAGTTGTCCTTTAAGCTCCTTAAGTTCGGCTAGAGCCATTCTATAGGGCGCCTTAGATATAGGCTCGGCTCCGGGTATCAAGTTGATCTCAAATTCCACTTCTCTTGATGGCGGTACTCCCGGTAAGTCGTCCGGAAATACGTCCTTAAATTCATTGATTACCGGAATTTGATCCATGGAGGAGACTTCTTGCTGAGCATCTACAGCATACACCATATATCCCTCCGCTCTTTTTTGCAAAGCCTTAAAGGCCTTAATCGCCGTCATGTATATCTTCTTTGGAGCTTTGGTTATCTTGATGTTTCCTTGTACAGTGACGTCATTCATCTCAGGGTCCTTCAGGGTCACTTGCTTGAGTTTACAGTCAATATTGGCATGGTTCTTGGTCAGCCAATCCATGCCCAATATTACATCAAAGTCCTTTATTGGAATTGGGACTAAGGTCACCGAGAATATCTTTCCATCCAATTCCAAATCACAATCTTTGTACTGGTGGTGAGAGACCAATACTTGCTCGCCTGCTGCTTGCACCCTAAAGGGGTTCTCAAGCCATTCGGGTAGACAATCGAGTCCTTTAGCGAATCGCTTAGAGATGAAGGAGTGACTAGCTCCACTATCAAATAACACGTTTGCGGGTACTTTGTTAACTAGGATCACACCTAATCACAAGAGGGTAACACATAAAGGTTTTCGCAAAACACATATTCAATCATCAACTTAAAGGACTAAAATTCAGCTTAAGCAACTATCATTTAACTTAGATCATACCTGTCACCACGTTTGCGTCCTCCTGGACTTCAGCATCTGTCATGGCGTGGACTCTAGCATTGGGCCTGCCTTTCTGCTGCTGGGCTGGCCCTGCTCCTGCTTGAGGTTTAGGGTCCCATTCGGGGCAATCATTAATCCGGTGGCCCGTCTTTCCACACTTGAAGCACGCTACGGTAATCTTCCAACACTCACCTGCGTGTCTCCTATGGCAGTGTGGACATTCTGCTGGTGCTTGACGATTGGGTTGATTTGGCTGCGGTGCCCTTTGTAGGCTTGCACAAACTGACTCCACTGAATAGGAGGAGTCATCTTGGGCAGGATGCCACTCCACCAGGCATTAGCTCTGCCGATCAGTAGTGGGGTGGCTACATCCACCTTCAGTTCTTCAGGCACTTGCACAAGCCTGAAGCATTTCTCAATTTCATCCTTCCAAAATCCAGCCACCTCTGGATCAGTGGTTCCCTCAAAGGTTGGGGCATGCATCTTGCGCATCTCCCCAATATAGTACCGAATGCTGTGCGGTGGAGGTGGTGGAGGAGGTTGCTGCGGTTGTTGCTGCTGCTGAGCAACCCCTTGTGCTATCACTGTGATAGCATCAATCAGCGCTTGCGGTACTAAGACTGGAGGTTGTGGTGGTGGAGGGTTATTGTTGTTCCCATTGCCACCGTTCCTTTGATTATCACGTCTAGGAGGCATTTTCTGCAAGATCACGCTTATTAGTATCGAGCAGTTCCAAAAATAAATTCTTGGGGTCCATGATGTCGTACTGGGCGGAATTCATAAATTAAGATAAATAACATTCATTGATTACTCTTAATCGCGCTCGTACACACACCCATCCCAATCAAACTTATGTCTAGGATTGCATACTTAGACTTAAAGATCAACTTAAGGTGAAGATCATATCTTAAGACTCTACATGTCATAACCTAGGTCTCCGAGGTAGATCTGAAGCCTAGGCTCTGATACCACCTGTAGCGCCCCGACCCGGACAGCGGAATCCGAACCGGTACATCCATCGTAGCTTACTGAGAAGACTACAAGACGTCTCATCTCTCGAATACACATCATCAATGACGTAAGAGAAATAAGCGCGGAAACATATCACGTCAATCTAAACCATCAATGCAGTACGTCAAAAGACAATGTGAATACCAAAGGAACTGTGTATGGTCGCAGCCATCTAAAATCCCAAATGAATTAAGAAACAGAAATGACGGAAACTATCTAATCAATCCACTCCACACGGTCTAAACATCCCATTCTGCCCACTCGCCGTCGTCCTCAACGAAAATCATGTCGTAACTAGGTTCATCTGCAAAGACAAAGGCAGTATCCTTAGCAAAAACGCTAGCAAGTAACCTGCTTATAAGACATACGGGATCAACACATGGCAAGACATGAGTAATATATAATTCAAGGGAATTGTGGGGCACATGTCTTGTAAAACTTCCAAATAAATAAACGAACCACGTAATAGCCAGTATAGCAAATCGAACGCAATTAACCAATCAATGAAAATCAAATACCACGCACATCCATACCACAACGACTCTCGTGATGCATGTCAAAATATGCACTACACTACACAATCACAAATGCATGAGCCATTTCTTTTCAAATCAGTGCAATGCATGTCACAATGTCTGGTCTCGTAACTCATTATCCTGTAATGCGCCCCGGCTTATATTTCCATCCCGGTTTACGTTATAGGCTCGTATGCTCTGTGATGCGCCTCGGCTTATATTTCCATCCCGATTTACATCA
The DNA here is from genome assembly GCA_036186865.1 of Eustoma russellianum. Taxonomy (NCBI): domain Eukaryota; kingdom Viridiplantae; phylum Streptophyta; class Magnoliopsida; order Gentianales; family Gentianaceae; genus Eustoma; species Eustoma russellianum. Next base: position 32,714,128 of record AP025044.1, read on the forward strand.
CAGATCTCGTAAAACTCTGCGATGCACCTCGGCTTATATTTCCATCCCGATTAACATTGCAGAGGACTTTATACCCTGTAACGCACCCCGGCTTATATTTCCATCCCGGCTTACGTCACAACCTTTTATGCCCTGCAATGCGCCCCGGCTTATATTTCCATCCCGGTTTACATTACAGGTCACCTTCGCAAATATGTACCGAAGCACATCTCTTTTTCAAAACCATATGCAATGCACGTGCCATGATGCAAGACTCCTCGTTTCAATCACATTTCTCGTTCACATATACAGTTCATATTCACATGCGTAAGTACAAGTAACACACACAAGATTTCTCTAGCTTACACATCAACGCTTAGGCTTTAACTAGATCGCCATCACTTAATCTTGCTACCAAACTTCATACACGAATGTGAGCACTCCCATCATTAAACTCTTAGACACCTCGTACGTTCATTTCCTAACCCTTCTAAGTCATCCACATTGAAACTCGATTCGAGACCCTTTGAAGTCACCAAGTTGATTCACCCTCCTAATCCATGTTTCCAAGACTTAGACTACCTTTAATCAGGTCCTAAGGAGTCTCTAAGGTCATCCAAAGATTCCCCGAGCTTCCCTCTTTCTTCCTCTATTTTCCCACAAAACTGATGGACATCATCCCCTCACTTCGATCGATCGATGTCCATCAGAGAACATCGATCTCTCAGCCTCTTATACATCGATCGATCGATGTCCGTCAGAGGACATCGATCTCTCAGCCTCTTATACATCGATCGATCGATGTCCATCAGGGGACATCGATCTCTGACATCGATCGATCGATGTCAGCATTTCCTGTGAACTTTGTTCTGCGAATTTCTGCAGAAGATGCAATCTTCAACCAACGTTTCCCCAATTTCCAACCCATCATTCCAAGCCTAACTACCCTATCAATCCAAGCATAATTCATCAACGCAAAACCCTCTCGGAACCCATCATACGTTCAAGCCTAAACGCACATTGATCTTCACATCGCACCCAAAAGATCCCTCCTTTTCCCATTCCCAAACCTATCCAGCAATGAAGGCACATCCAAATGGATTTCGGGGTAGGGATTTGCATGATTTCACATAATCAACAACAACAACGAATACTTTTTCATATACAGCGGCCAAATCTCGAAACCAAAACACATAGATCATATACAAATAATCACAAAACGAAACTACTGCATGGTGATCCAATTTGATATCAAAATAGGCCAATTTTCTTTCACGAAACGTAGGAACTTATAAGATGATTACTTGCCTGTGATTACTCGATAGAGAAACGAAGAACGGATGAGGATTTGATTGATTCCTGGAGAGAGTTTTCCCTAGGGTTGCAGAGGGGCCTCAAAATCGCCTAGGTGGAAGAAAAAGTTTGCGTCGTCTGAGAATGGGGAGGAGAGAAAACTGACGTTGTCAGTTAAATAAGGATTTAGGGTAAGATTTGATGTTTCTAAATTATATCTTTTATCTTATTTATCTTAAAAGATAAACCTTTATTATTTAATTCTAAAATTAAATACAATTTAATTCTAATATTCAATCCTCTCGTTAATTTCTAATTAATCCTCTTTAATGCCTCATTTATTTCCGTTGACTATCATTAAACTCCTTTTAATTCCTTCTTTGCCTTTTGATTAACCTACGGAAGGTGCGGGGCATAACAAATGTGACCTACTCCAGTCCCAAGGAACACCTTTCCTTGGATTTCACTATGAAATGAGCACCTTACAACAAGAGCCAAGCTTGATCCTTGGGTTATACACCAACCCTACTCAAGACTTGGATAATCACGTTCTAAGCAACACTTAGTTGCAACACCTCTACAACCTATTGATGTAGCCTTATAAAGATGGCTAATCAATCTTACAAATGAAGCTCAAGAGGCTTGCAGCTCACCACAATACAACAAGAACACCTTTGCTACAATGAATAAAACAACAACAACAAGAAGATGAAGATGAAAGCTAGAAAATTCAACAAATGCTTGTGAGCTTTTTGTGTGTTTCATCTTCTTCACCATTGCCTGTATTTATAGTGTGATTTGAGCCTTGAAGATAAGAACTCCAATGTGTTACCATCTTCATCATCAAGTCCAAATGTCTTCTCATCATTGGTTGGCCTTGTACACTTGGCAAAATAAAACACAATGATTGGTCCACCTAGGCAAAATGATGTTGGCCGAAATTTTCAACTAAAAGTGACTTGGAATTATCTTGAAAATGTGAACATAATAGCAACATAACAACTCCATCATCTTCTCAACTCTTTGGCACAAGAATAGGCATGTGAATGTTGAAGTTTTCAAACTCAAATTCAGCTCAAAATTCAGCCTAGTATCCAACGGCTACTTGATTTAAATTCTCCAAAAATAGCCTTTATTATCTTTTGTAAATTGTAGATAATAAGGAAGGATAATACCACCAAAATTATCCCAACTTCAAGCACCATAATAGGACATGTGAAGTCTTCATTTGACTTCAAAAAATCTGCTGAAAAACACCTTGAAAACAATATAGTCGTTGGCTATTTTTGGTAAATTCCAAGTTGGCAATTTTGCCAACTAGCTCCTTTTTGGTTGGTCCACTTGTCTCTAACTCACAAAATGAATTCACCATCATATACACCTGAGTATACACGTTTTTAAACATATATATATATATATATATATATATATATATATATCTGTGTGTGTGTGTGTAGCAACTCATATTTTTGAAGAAAAAATAAATACATAACCATTGACAAGATTATGTCAACGTGTAACACCGAAATTCCTCAATATTTCTTCTTATATGTCAAGAACATTTCCACACCTTTGACACCTTTAATATCTCTGAATAATGATGATAAATATTCTCTTATAACATATATAAGAGAGTCTTCAAGAAAAAAATAGAATGTGACATCTCAAATCGTCACATATCCAGCTATAGTCAATAATATCATCGGTTGAGAGAATAAGATATAAGATCACCATATTATCTTCAAAATAATAATAACACAGCTCCAGAATGAAGATAATAATATACTCAAGAGATTTCTTGAGTGAAAATACCAAAAATACCCTTGGAGATGAAATGACCAGAATACCCCTGGTGTGAGAAAGCTCCGGAAATGACCCCGATGGTCAGAAATAATCACAATACCAACTTTGTCATGATAAATAGGATGATAATACATCCTTGAAATATTTTCATCATGTGATGTTCCTACAAAACTCAAAATACCAATTTTGCCCTTTTTGGTAAGTTGTAGAAACTTCCAAGACACGTTAGTTACAAGACAATAATAATCACCAAAAACACGTAATAATCACATAATGAACATGTATAATTCATATACAAATGAAAACAATCATTTTAACACATTTTAGAAAATTGTTTCTAAAAATCCTAGACATCGATCGATCGAAGTTCTCAGCTTCAGAGATCGATGTCTCACAGAAAGTTTCAGAGTTTGCCTCTGACCTACATCGATCGATCGAAGTGAGGGTTTGATGTACATCGATCGATCGATGTGTCTCAGGTTTAGAGATCGATGTCTCACAGAAAGGTCTTGAACTTTTCTGCCTTATATAGATTGATCGATGTGAGAGATCTATGTACATAGATCGATCGATGTGCAACAACCTGAGAGATCGATGTCAACTTTTTCAACTTTTTCAACTTTTAATCACATATAACATCATGTGTGACATTTTTAAGTATTCACCACTTAAAATCATGACTTTGAAAATTATCCAAACATATTTCTCAACATTCTTCCCCTTTTGGATGATTTTCAAAATAACCTAACATGATTTTAATGTCACAATTTATAACCAAACGTTTAACCAAATGTTTTCAACTTTTAAATAGTATGTTTGCTCCTCCTCAACTCATACTCTCCCCCTTAACTTATGCTCCAAAATTTATACCAATTAAAACTTAGCATATGAGTCATCAAGACTTACTTACCAACTAAAATCCATGACTTACCAACTAAAATCATGTCCTTATTCTATCTCCCCCTTTATTTTGCAAATCATGCAAAAGATAGAACTATGCAATGGTATTGTAAGTCATCATACCTAACTTGGCTCGTAAGTTTTCAAAAGTGGCTTGATTAAGGGGTTTGGTAAAGATGTCTGCGATTTGGTGATCAGTTCTTATATGGTTTATCACTATATACTCATTTTGAACATGATCGCGAAGAAAGTGGTATCACACCTCAATGTGTTTGGCCTTAGAATGAAGCATCGGATTCCGCAAAAGATTGATTGCACTTGTGCTATCGCAGAAAATTGGAATCTTTTTCATTTTAATGCCAAAATCACTAAGTTGCTGTTTAAGCCAAAGTATTTGGGTAGTACATAAACTCAAAGCGATATACTCGGCTTCAGTTGTAGAAAGAGCTACACTAGCTTGCTTTTTAGAAAACCAAGAAATCAAGTTGGTTCCTATGAATTGACATGTACCACTAGTGGATTTTCTATCTAATTTGCAACCACTATAATCAGCATCACTATATGCGTGTAATTCCAACTTAGCGTTTCTATCATACCACAGTCCTAAGTGAGGTGTATGCTTAAGATATCTAAAGATCTTTTTCACTGCATTGTAATGTAATACCTTAGGACAAGATTGAAACCTAGCACACATACACACACTAAACATAATATCAGGTCTTGATGCAGTTAAGTATAATAGTGATCCAATCATAGACCTATAGAGTGTGCCATCAAAAGGTTTACCATTTTCATCCTTATCAAGTTTGGTACTAACGCTCATGGGGGTAGTTGTAGGTTTCAACTCTTCAAAGCCAAACTTCTTAATCATATCATTGACATACTTAAGTTGGCTAATGTGAATTCCTTGAGGGGTTTGTTTGATTTGAAGTCCTAAGAAATAATTGAACTCTCCTACCATTGACATTTCAAATTCTGACTTCATACACTCTTCAAAGTCTATTACTAAGGTAGGGTTGGTTGAACCAAAGATGATATCGTCAACGTATATTTGAACTATTAACAAATCATTGCCTTTTCTTTTTAGGAATAATGTGTTGTCTATAGTTCCCCTTTGATAATTATTTGCAATAAGAAAGTTTGCAAATCTATCATACCAAGCTCTTGGAGCTTGTTTTAAACCATATAAAGCTTTCTTAAGCTTGTAAACATGGTTAGGATTCTTTGGATCTTCGAATCCAGGGGGTTGTTTGACAAACACCAATTCTTGGATGTATCCATTCAAGAACGCACTCTTGACATCCATTTGGAAGAGTTTAATGTTACTTAGACTTGCAATTGCAAGTAACAGTCTAATTGCTTCTAGTCGTGCAACGGGTGCAAAGGTTTCTTCATAATCTATTCCTTCTTGTTGATTATAACCTTGTGCGACTAGTCTAGCCTTATTTCTTGTAATGTTTTCTTGTTCGTCCATCTTATTCCTAAACACCCATTTCGTTCCTATTATTGACTTGTTTTCGGGTTTAGGTACTAAGTCCCACACATTGTTCCTTGTGAATTGATTTAATTCCTCATGCATAGCATCTATCCACGATATATCACCTAAGGCTTCCTTTACATTCTTAGGTTCTAAGTGTGAGATTAAGCTATGTCCTTCAAATTGACTTATATTTCTACGTGTTCTAACCCCAACACTTGGATCCCCAATGATTAATTCTCTAGGGTGCCACCAATTCCTAGATCGACTAGGTTCACCCTCTTCTTGTTCAAATGTTTCATTAGTGTGAACATTATCATATGTAATTGGATCATTAGTTACATTATCTTTCAATTGCAAAGTTTCTTCATTTATATCATCTAAGGGTTCATGCATGTCTTGTTCAGGGGGAGTTGGTTCTAGATGATCAAGTACAGGCTCAAGTATTACATCATCATCAAACATATTTTCACCATTTGTTTCTTGTTTATGTTGATGTTTATCACTAACTTCAAAGCATGTATTTTCATTGAATTTCACATGTATGGATTCAATTATCTTTCTAGATGCAGGATTATAACACCTATATGCTCTTGAGTTAGTAGAATAACCAACAAATATGCATTCAATAGACTTTTGTTCAAATTTATCTAGATTATCCTTAGTGTTCAACACAAAACATTTACATCCAAATACTTTAAGATAATCTATTTTAGGTTGTCTATTGTTTAGCAATTCATAAGGCGTTTTATTTAATTTCTTTCTAATAGTAAGCCTATTTATAATATAGCATGCACAACTAACAGCTTCAGCCCATAAATATTTAGGTAATTTATTTTCACAAAGCATTGTCCTAGCAACTTCTTGAATCGTTCGATTTTTACGTTCAACAACTCCATTGAGTTGTGGTGTTCTAGGTGGTGAGAATTCATGTTTGATTCCATATAGTTCGCAAAATTTGATTACGTCTTTGTTTTTAAATTCTCCACCTCTATCATTTCTAATCCTTTTAAAATTTTCTTCATAAATGTTTTCAAGTTGCTTAATAAGGGTTTCGATTGCTAATGGAGCATCGTCTTTGTGTGTTAAGACACACACACATAGTAGTGTCCACCTAGACTTCTTGTCCTACTTGAACCAAATAAGTCTAAGTGAAGCAATTATAGTACATGACTAGTACTCACTTCATGTTTCGGTTTTAAAGTTTCTTTAATGTGTTTTCCCTTAATACATGTTTCACACATTTGAAAATTATCTAAGTCTAACTTAGGCATTCCTCTAATTAAATTCTTCTTAGACAATTTCTTAATAGTTGAAATTCCTATATTGTCTAATCTTCTATGCCATAAATTCACATCTAAGTCATGTGATATTATACACTTAACCTTAGCATCTAACATGTTATCTAAGGTAAGAGTATAAATATTTCCATCTCTATTTCCTTTTAAAACTATTTCTCCTTTTTCATTTATTATATCACATGAATTGGGAAGAAAAGAGACATTGTATGTTACGACCCGAGATTCCGGGCTAGTGGAAATGATGAAAATAGAACACAAATGCGATGTTGATGAAATTTCAGTGGAATTTAAATTTTGTTTAAGATTAATAAAGACATCGATATTAAATATCGGGGTTAGAAACGCTCGGTAAAGTAACCGAATGATAAAGTTAACGGATATAGCGAGACTTGACATGACTAGATGACGAACCATTCGGATATAAGATATGATTTAAATAAGTTAGTCGGTAGCAACTTAAGTGGATAGATGTAAATCAAACCAAATAAAAAATACCCGATACGATAATTTCAATACACACTTTTATCACATTTTCTTTTATTTTATCCTACATGGCAATAAAAGACAAACCCCTCCCCTCTCCCTTCACATGACCGCCCCACCCCCTCATACAATTGGGAATCTTCACTTTTGCCACATGGCAAACAACTCTTACACATTTTTACACCCATCACTTCACTTTCTCCCCACTCCCTCACATGCCACAATAATTTAGTCTTTGCTCCACCTCACCCACGACAGGAACAACACACAAAGCAAGAAATTATCTTCTTTTTACCCATTCCACTTTCTTATACAATAATACACACTACCATCATTTTCTCCACTTTTTCTCAAATTACTCCACACCTTTCATTCCTCCTCCCCCTCTTCTCCTTCCTAATTCTCGGCTAAGTGGTGTATGAAAATACACCTCATATTCTTTTCACTCCTTCCAAATACACACAAGACTTTTCTCTCTCCATTTCAAGAAAACCCAAGCTCACAACTCCTCACTTCTTACCTCTGCCGTGCTTCACTACAAGGTAAGAAGAAGATTTTTCTTCATCTCAAAAAACATAACAACTTCTAACTAAGGTTAGACAAATCTCCATTATTCAAGAAAGGATCCAAGAGGTGTAACATTTGGAATAGAAGGAAACCAAGGTAAGAAACTCCATGAACTTAGGCTAAATTCTTCCATTTTCTTCATCTTCATAAGTTACACACTAACTCTATTCTCCACTCCTCAAAAACGTGACCAAGGAAATCAAGGAGGAAGAAGGTATCTATCCTCACAACCAAGTGATGAAACCCCCATTTAAGAGTAAGAAATTGATTCAAGGCAAGTATTCTTCCTAGATCCTACATGGTTTTATAAATACTAAGTATTTAGGTTCATATCAAAGTTGGATCATCATGTAGTATGTTCAAGAATTCTTTGCAAGAATATTAAAAATACATGTTTTATGCAATATACACTTCTATACATACCCTAGTATACACGGCTCTATAGGGCCTTTTGATGCCAAAATGTATCTAGTAAATACTATACATCCACATATGCAAAATACCTATACGTGTATATGTGTGGATTAGTAGAAACATATAGATGTATGTTTATATACTCACATACATACGGCAATGGTACACCCTTAGGAGTAAAATATGTTAATTACTTATTACAAATACATATATGTTTAGGATATGAATATATATATATATATATACATACATATATATATATATGTATATATATATGATGTACGGCCATTAGGCCTTTTGATGCTAAGAATAAGCTTATTATATTTTATATATATACATGTATGTTTAATATATATACACACATATATATACCCACGGTTAATATTGTTTTAGTTTTGTTATACTATGCTAATATTACACATTAATGATGTAATTCAAGTTGTATTGCTATGTAATGATTGTTAAACAATATATTATGCTTACACAGCCACAGAAAGGATAACAACATTTGATTACCTATGCATTTGTCTAATTCTACTAGTCTAATAAATATTAGGTTGCATATTCATACTATTTATATCACACACTATATTTGTGGTTAGTTCACCGTATTTACAAATTTACCAAATGTGTAATTTATGTAAAAATTTTGTTAGGTATACATTAATGGTGCTACAGTGCATTGCATTGTAGTATTTATTAGTATTGCAGAGTAGTGCGTTGATATTAACAATATAGTATAAGTGTTTACAACTACATGGTATAAGTAGGTATAATGTATAAAAAAAGATATATATGAATATACACACTCGTATATATGACTATGATGCCTTTATTTTATAAACAAGCATATACACTTTCGGCAATGAGGCATAAAATACTAGAATAATTTAAAATATTTATTTATACAAATGTATGGTAAAATATGAAAATAAGTAAGTTTGGATATATATATATATATAATATTCTAGAATGATAATATACATATGTATATACATATTATTTATTTTCCGGCCATTAAGCCCTTTTATGATAAAATGAATTTATCATGTTGTATACATATGTATATGTGAAGAGGATACATATTAAGAGGTGAAAAAGAATAAGTTTTGGGATATTATATGATATATCATAAAAGGATTATATATAAGAATATACATTACATATTCGGCCATTAGGCCTTTTCGCTTAAATGAAATTACTATGTTTATGTTGTGTATATATGTAGGATATATATATGTTAAGATATGAAAAGAAGGACTTTATTATGTTTTATGGATATTAGTACGAAATATGATCAAATATATATGTTATAGTATTTATACACACTTTAAGAACCCTCATAGATATGAAATTATATATTTTATATACATAGAATTATATATACACGTTTGGATACGATGTTATGACATAAATGATTTGATTTCATGTTATTTGTATTCTTATGTGTTATAGATTTTTATGTGCAATTTAAGATATGAGTTATGAAATTCCAAGATGGTATGTAAAAGAAAATAGGAATTATATGTTCTAGGTACTTAAGCTATGAATCATGAAGTACATGTGTAGATTTGATACTAAGAAAGTAGGATTATGGTATTTCTTAGGTTATGACAAGTAGACTGTAAGTAAGTAAGTGGTGTTACTAGTAGTAGAATGACCAAGGTACCCTTATATGACCGAGTTTCACATTGCATGAAATGAAAGTTTGAAAAGTTGTTTATCACATCACATGTTTAAAAGTCCATATGCATGTGAATAATAAACGCGAGACGATCGATTTCATTGACACACGATATGTTATGTTATGTTCATGATTATGAATATGTTATGTTCGCCAGCGTGACATCGGTACCGAGGTGGTAGATGTCAGGGGCATATGATTACGTATATGGCCGAGTGTAACACCGGGTCTGGGACACGGGATCTCTGTCATAGCGCGTCACCGTTAGTACATGTACATATGTTTATGATGTCTATGTCGTACAGGTACTATATGGAGAATCGATCGGTATGTCGTGTGTTATTATTCTTATGAAAAGTGCTATAGCCAATGATGAAAATGTTATGTCTTCATGTTATGAAAATGTCATGTTATGCAATTTATGAAAATCATGTCATGTTTATGAAAAGTCATGTTATGAACAATCATGTTATGAAAAGTCATGTTTTATGCATCACGTCATGACCATGCTACCATATGTCACCTTCAGAAGATCCCTAAGTTACGATATCCTTGATCTTAGTATGGGTTATGAGCTAGGAGCTAAGTATGGACACGATATGAGGTTACAGATCAGGTACAATGAGATGTTGATATGTTATGTTATTGTAGTGTTAAGTATGAGAATGTAGTACATGTAAGATATGTGAGTATAGTATAAATTATGGATTAGAATTTAAGTATGGATATAGTATGATGTTACGGATTAAGCAGAATGAGATGTTTTTATGCTATGTATGCTCTGAAATCTTCCTTATTTATCTACTTTCAGTTTACAGCAGTTTACAGATATGAAATGATACTTTACTTATTCAAAAGGAGACGTGCTTATTATATTCAAAATGTATGGTTATTATGATTTGTTACCCCGTCTCCCCATGTATGATCCACATGTCGTATCTGGTAAGACTACTTGCTAAGCGATTAAAAGTCGGTGGCTATCGCTCATACTTGCCTCATTTATAACTTTCCAGATAATAGGCATCAATATACAGGCTCGTTGAAGACATGCTAGATAGACCATTGATAACGAAGAGCATACTGGGAGATTATTTTGAAGGCATTAAGTTTCGGATTATGGTGTATGATATATGATTTCAGTATTCTGTATATGATGATTGTACAGTTTATGATGTAGTACAGTGCATGTCGATGAAGATTTGTTTATGTTATGTTGCTTCCGCTTATCGATTCATTATTCATGTCGACATGTACATGTATAGTATCGACGCTTTGTACTCTATGGATTAGAGTACGGCGGGTGCACTGAGCTGGAACCCTGGTTTCGGGCGGGGCGCTACATTGTAACCACAATCTATAAGTTGTGAAATACTAAGTAAATTATAAGAGAGATTGCTTACTAACAACACATTTCATATTTGAAATGTGTTAGGATCTCCAATTGTTTCTTTTCCAACAACTTGTCATTTGTTGTTGTCACCGAATGTTACTTTTCCTCCATTCTTGATATGTTCCAATTCGATGAATAGTTTGGGGTTCCCCGTCATATGCCTCGAACATCCACTATCTAAAAACCATTTGGTTTTCAGATTCTTTGACTTTGCTTCCTTCTTGCATTCCTTGCGTTTAGATATCCCTTAGGTATCCAAACTTGAATATACCTTCTAGGCACATTTTTAGCATTGTTATAATTTGGAAAATAAGAAGAATTTGCATATACATGATTATTCCACATAAGTGAAGATGCATTGTTATACATGTTGTGCCATGGTTGATAATCATTATAGAATGGCCGAGATTTATGATGTGTATAAGGCATGTGAATTTGTTTCTTGTACGGCGGTATATAAGTGTGTTTGTAGGCATTTCTATAAGACTTATAAGAGTGTTGCCTATACTTAGGTTCATAATAAGTTGTATGCATTTTATTATGTCTCGTTGCATTTGTATACATATAGGCATAATTTCTAGGTTGTCTAGATGCAAAGTTTGGCCTATATGTATAGTTATGCGTGTGTGTTTTTATGGGTGCATGCTGCATCTTTATCTTTCAATAAGTAGAAGAAGGAGTAGAAGAAGATTTAGCAGGCAAATTTGTTTTTATAACTTTATAAGGTTGTTTCGTAGTTGATGATACAAACTTAGTCTTTTTACCTAATTTGTCATCTTCTTCTTTATATCTCAATCCAGTTTTATCATTTCCATACTTTTGTGATGATATAAGTGTATCTAACATATTTGCACCAGATTTAAATTGTTCTATCATTTTTTCTAAGGTAAATTTAGAAGACTTAAGTTGCACTATTTCATTTCCACAACTTTCTAACTTGGATTTTAACATTTTATTTTCCATTTGTAACTTTTGTTCATCTTTCCTATATGATTCAATTTTATTCTCTAAAGAATCAAGAGTATTAGAAGACTCTTGTTTGAGAGATTCTAGTTGATCGGAAAATTCCAAGTTGGACGTCTTCAACTTGTCATTTTCTTCAACTAGTTTCTTCTTTTCTTTAGAGAGCCTCTTACAGTGAGCATGCATTCTTAGGAATTCTTCATACATTTCATCAAATGTCATGTCACTATCAGAATCACTATCAGAAGAAGAACATACCTCGTTGGATACGAAGCAGACTTGAGCTTCCTCAGTTTCGGATTCTGAGTCGGATGAGTCGCTCCATGTGCTCACCTTCATTGCTCGTTTCCCTTTTCTTGCCTTAGACTCCTTTGTCTTTGTCGTTTGAGCCTCCTTGTCCTTGGCTTGTTTATTATTGTTGTTGTTATTATTATTTTTCTTCGTGGGATAATCGTATGAAATATGTCCTTTTTGACCGCATTCATAACACTTTAATTCTTTATTATACCATTTGTTTGTGTTATTCTTCCTAGGTTGAGAAGAAGAAGAAGAATTACGTTGTCTATTCCTATTTGGACGTTTGAAAAACTTTCTAAGTTTTCTAGCTATCAATATCAAGTCATCGTCTAATTCAGTATCACTATTACTATCATCGTTACTAGCATGTATTTCGGTTGTTTTGAAAGCTATTGACTTACCGGATGACTTAGACGATTCAGACTTTCGTTGGTTCAGTTTTACCTCGTAAACTTTAAGAGACCCGATCAATTCATCCATCTTGGTGATTGACTTTGTATCCTCGATTGCAGTCACCTTTGGATCCCATTCAGCAGGGAGGCTTCGTAGCACCTTTTGAACCTTTTCACTGTTCGAAAATGACTTCCCTAAAGCTTCAAGGGCATTGAAAATATTAGTAATCCTCAAATCCATAGATGTTATGGATTCGTTTGGCAACATTTTGAAAGTCTCTAATTCAGTCATAAGCATGTTTATTTTTGACTCTTTAACACCACTAGTACCTTCATGCTTTAATACTAGTGATTTCCACATGTCGTGTGCGCTTGTGCAATTTGACACACATCCTGCTTCAGAAGTTGTAAGTCCATTTAAAAGTAATTGCATAGCTTTAGCATTCATGGACATTTTCTTTTTATCATCCGATGACCATTCACTTTTATATTTTTCAACCTCTTGAGTTACTCCACTAACTTGTATAACTTTCATTGGAATATACGGCTCATCTTCAACTATAGACCACAAATCAATGTCTATAGCCATTAAGAATAGCATCATTCTTAGTTTCCAATGAATAAAATTATTGCCATCAAAAAGAGGAGGGCGTTGTGTAGACATACCTTCCAACTCACCTTTGTGAGAAACAATAGCCATAGTATGTACCTTAGATTTGAGACAAGCAGTATATAATGAATTGTTGTTTCTTGGCCTTGTATTGTTCGTACGGTGTTGAATCTTGCTTCTTTTAAGTGGTGTTGGTCTGGCTCTGATACCAAATGTTGGACCGTACACCTGCAATAAACACCACTACAGGGGGGTGAATAGTGATTAACGGAAATTACACTACAACCCTTTGTTAAAATCCTCTTTGAAAACAGAATATGAGACCACCTCAGATTCAGAACCTATTTTTAAAAAATTCACAAATAATTGTACACAACTCCAAAAATTATGAAAATTTCCAGAATTGAACTTCAATGAGTTACAAGACTCTATCCAAAAATCAGACAAAAATAAGATCGTTTGACCCTTCAAACAAATAAAACAATTCAGATGGTCAATCTGGACAGAATTGGACAGAATGTTGCTGATTTTGCAAATAGTGTTTCTCTTTGAATACTCAACCAAAAAGGTTGATCTTTATATAAAAACACTCCTTAGGAAGTGTAGATAAAGTTTCCAAAAGGCCCTGACCTTAAACAATTCTTGAAAAATACAGAATTTAAGTTTTCTTAAAACTGGTCAGATTGCAGCTAGATTGGAGCAGTTATTTTGCAAAGACTGAAAGACTAACTTTCTCTTGCTCAAATCAAGTGATTCTTGTTGCAAATGAAAGCTAACAGTCTGAAGTATATGTCCATCAAAAATCATGAATTTTGAAAATGTTTAGCTATTTTTTCAAATTGAGTGAAGTTGGGTGAAAACTGCAGTCAAAAACGGGCAGAAAACAGAAATAAAGAAACAAGAGAAGAACACCGAGGATTTATCCTGGTTCGGTCAATGTGACCTACTCCAGTCCCAAGGAACACCTTTCCTTGGATTTCACTATGAAATGAGCACCTTACAACAAGAGCCAAGCTTGATCCTTGGGTTATACACCAACCCTACTCAAGACTTGGATAATCACCTTCTAAGCAACACTTAGTTGCAACACCTCTACAACCTATTGATGTAGCCTTATAAAGATGGCTAATCAATCTTACAAATGAAGCTCAAGAGGCCTGTAGCTTACCACAATACAACAAGAACACCTTTGCTACAATGAATAAAACAACAACAACAAGAAGATGAAGATGAAAGCTAGACAATTCAACAAATGCTTGTGAGCTTTTTGTGTGTTTCATCTTCTTCACCATTGCCTCTATTTATAGTGTGATTTGAGCCTTGAAGATAAGAACTCCAATGTGTTATCATCTTCATCATCAAGTCCAAATGTCTTCTCATCATTGGTTGGCCTTGTACACTTGGCAAAATAAAACACAATGATTGGTCCACCTAGGCAAAATGATGTTGGCCGAAATTTTCAACTAAAAGTGACTTGGAATTATCTTGAAAAGGTGAATATAATAGCAACATAACAACTCCATCATCTTCTCAACTCTTTGGCACAAGAATAGGCATGTGAATGTTGAAGTTTTCAAACTCAAATTCAGCTCAAAATTCAGCCTAGTAGCCAACGGCTACTTGATTTAAATTCTCCAAAAATAGCCTTTATTATCTTTTGTAAATTGTAGATAATAAGGAAGGATAATACCACCAAAATTATCCCAACGTCAAGCACCATAATAGGACATGTGAAGTCTTCATTTGACTTCAAAAAATCTGCTAAAAAACACCTTGAAAACAATATAGCCGTTGGCTATTTTTGGTAAATTCCAAGTTGGCAATTTTGCCAACTAGCTCCTTTTTGGTTGGTCCACTTGTCTCCAACTCACAAAATGAATACACCATCATATACACCTGAGTATACACGTTTTTAAACATATATATATGTGTAGCAACTCAGATTTTTGAAGAAAAAATAAATAGATAACCATTGACAAGATTATGTCAACGTGTAACACCGAAATTCCCCAATTTTTCTTCTTATATGTCAAGAACATTTCCACACCTTTGACACCTTTAATATCTCTGAATAATGATGATAAATATTCTCTTATAACATATATAAGAGAGTCTTCAAGAAAAAAATAGAATGTGACATCTCAAATCTTCACATATCCAGCTATAGTCAATAATATCATCGGTTGAGAGAATAAGATATAAGATCACCATATTATCTTCAAAATAATAATAACACAGCTCCAGAATGAATATAATAATATATTCAAGAGATTCCTTGAGTGAAAATACCAAAAATACCCTTGGGGATGAAATGACCAAAATACCCCTGGTGTGAGAAAGCTCCAGAAATGACCCCGATGGTCAGAAATAATCACAATACCAACTTTGTCATGATAAATAGGATGATAATACATCCTTGAAATATTTTCATCATGTGATGTTCCTACAAAACTCAAAATACCAATTTTGCCCTTTTTGGTAAGTTGTAGAAACTTCCAAGGCACGTTAGTTACAAGACAATAATAATCACCAAAAACACGTAATAATCACATAATGAACATGTATAATTCATATACAAATGAAAACAATCATTTTAACACATTTTAGAAAATTGTTTCTAAAAATCCTAGACATCGATCGATCGAAGTCCTCAGCTTCAGAGATCGATGTCTCACAGAAAGTTTCAGAGTTTGCCTCTGACCTACATCGATCGATCGAAGTGAGGGTTCGATGTACATCGATCGATCGATGTGTCTCAGGTTTAGAGATCGATGTCTCACAGAAAGGTCTTGAACTTTTCTGCCTTACATAGATCGATCGATGTGAGAGATCTATGTACATAGATCGATCGATGTGCAACAACCTGAGAGATCGATGTCAACTTTTTCAACTTTTAATCACATATAACATCATGTGT
>AP025044.1:32731781-32749896 GCA_036186865.1 Eustoma russellianum
GTTTGGCCAGTTCGGCTGAACCCAATTTTAAAAAAAGGGGTAAAATAAAATAAAATAATATAATAAGTAGACTAAGTAATGGGAGACGAACGTGGTATAGAAGGAAGTAATGGGGGTGGCTGTGTGGTGCATTGCATTCATGGCACGTGCATTGCATGAGGTATACTACGTCTATAGGGCGTGGGTATCGGGATGACTTACCGTGTCTATAGGGCACCGGGGTCATGAGACATACTGCGTCTATAGGGCGTGGGTGTCCAAATGGCAAGTGGTGGCTAGAGACCACGACGCTGGATTTAGAACCCGGGAGCATGCATTACATATAGGTCTAGGGGCATAATGCATGACATGATTCTCGTTGCGTGTGATACGTTATTTGAGCATGCATCACGTACTTGCGCATTTTTATGTGGAGTGCTTTACCTTTTAGTATAAGCCATGCTATCATGTTTTATGTGTTATGTGTTGGTATCTTTTTGGGTATGTACTCTTTGTATTGTTTTGAGAGGCACCTACTGGGTGATTACCGTCACTCACCCCTACTATTCCATATGTAGCCGAGACGGAGTATGATTATATTTTCCTCGAGGATGGTGCCGATGTCGTGGAGTGGGCCGAGGAGTGACCAGTAGATATGATTGCGGCGAGGGCAGAGACGGGCTGTTTATGATATTCTTGGGGTGACATTGAGATTTATATTTTTACGTTAATACGTTGAGACATTTCTCCTAGACTTCTAATTCAGACATTTGACTTTGACTTGTAGGGCCTGGTCAGCCTAATAATGATGTCTTTATCTTATTGAGGTTCATTAAATTCTAATTAGTGTTGTGTTTAATCGTTTCCGCAAAAAGAAAAAAAAAATTCTATGCCAACACTGACGTGTAACAGGTTGATGTGACGCTTTGTATTCTCCTTAGTGAGATACGGCGGGTGCACCGTTACCGAGGGTGGAGCTCGGGAGCGGGACGCTACAGGTGGTATCAGAGTCCAGGCTTCAGATACGCCTCGGAAACGTGAGATTAGTTAATCACCCCTAGAAATAAGTGACGATATGTTTTCAAATGATATTTTAACTTAAATAAAATGAAGTAGACATAAGCTATGATTGGGTTTCGGGTGGCGTGTGCCGTTAGTGAGTATACGTTATAGATTACCGTTTTGCCCTCCAAATTTTATATCTCTTTACGACACTCTTAAACTTAAATTTTGTATAACATGTTTTGACATGTCTACAGACAATGCCACCAAGACGTGAACCACCAGGGAATGGAGGACATAACGGAGACGAGCAACATGGGCAAGGGGCTATCCCCCAAAACCTTGCTTATACGCTGGCCAATCTGACGGCCTTGATAGCTAATCAGCAAACACAGATGGCGCAACAGTACACTCAGATGGCACAGCAACAGGCACAGATCGCTCAGATACTTCAGCAAACTCAACAGCAACAGCAACAACCACCACCACCACAACCGCAGCAAGGCTTGCGGTTCTACTACAGGGAGATGCAGAACTCCCGGATACCGATGTTCAGAGGTACCACTCGGCCTGAGGAAGCCGAGATCTGGCTCAAAAATGTGACCGAACAGATAAGGCTAATACAGGTACCTGCGGATCTAAAGGTGGAGATAACGACCCCGTTTCTGGAAGGGGAAGCTGAAAGGTGGTGGAGTGGAGTGAAGCGCAGATTGACTCCACCGGTGACTTGGGAGCAGTTTGTGGAGGAGTATAAGAAGCACTATGTTCCGGGAAGCGCTATTCAGAGAAGGATGACAGAGTTTCAGATGCTGACACAGGGGTTCATGACAGTCGATCAATATTCTGAGAAGTTTCACGAGCTGGGTCAGTACATGTCATGTATCATGGACAATGAGGAGGCCAAGATGCTGAAGTTCCAGACCGGTTTGAGTTTTCGCATCCAGCAGGCTATTGTTTGTGCGGAGCCCACGACATTTGAGGGACTACTGGAGGTATGCAGACGTGTTGAGAGGAACTTGGATAGAGCTGCTGCACTGGATAGACTTAAGAGACCTCGTGAGGATTTGCATGCGGGCAAATCAGGAAGATGGCTGAAGGTGCCCCGACGCCCTCAGTCCGGGCAACCTTTCCGACCAGAGCGACAGCAGGGTACAACGAGTCAGATACCAATGATTGAAGGACCAGTACCGACTGATGCGCATCCAGTGAGAGCTGTGGCACCTGCCTCACAGTGTACACTGTGCGGACGTATTCATCCGGGGCAATGTTGGAAGGCTCAGAGGGCTTGCTATAATTGTGGGAAGCAAGGACATCTCGCCAGGGAATGCTCTGCACCAGCTCAAGTAAATCCGCAGACTCAGGCACAGCAGGGAGGCCGAGGCCGGACCAATGCTCGGGTCCATGCGATGACAGATGCAGAGGTCGAGGAGTCAGGCGACGTGGTTACAGGTATATTTATTTAAGTATTTAAATTCGAAGTTGCATTAAATTCTATGTGTTGTTATTGCATGTTATGTGCTAAACCTCAAACGTGTTAGGTGTGATTTTATTTAACAAAGTACCAGCCAATGTTCTGTTCGATAGTGGGGCGAGTCACTCGTTTATGGCAAAGAGGTTTGCCAAGAATCTGGATGTTCTCCCTGAATGGCTTGAGACTCCCTACCGTATACAAGCCGCTGGCGACCAAGTACTCATGTCCCATCATCATTACAAGGGATGTGAATTAGAGATTAACAGTCTGCAGTTCTCTGCGACCTTGATACCGATCCGGATGCACGACTTTGACATTATTCTGGGCATGGACTTTTTGGCAAAGTATCATGCCAATATTGATTGCCGGCGACTCCAGGTCAGCATGAAGACACCGGAGTTGTGGGAAACTACTTTTCAAGGGAACTCTAAATTGAAGAAGGCACCTCAGAAGATCTATCTGACTGCAGCTCAGGCTTTCCGAGCACTAAAGAAAGGAGGAGAGGGATTTCTGATTTTCTCAATGGGTGTCGAGAAGGAGGTTCCACAGATTGACCAAATTCCCGTAGTAAAGGAATTTACAGACGTTTTCCCTGAGGAGCTACCAGGACTACCTCCAGAAAGAGAGGTAGAGTTCGAGATCAATCTTGTACCCGGTGTTGAACCCATTTCCAGGGCACCCTACCGCATGGCACCAGCAGAGCTGAAGGAGTTGAAGGAGCAGTTACAGGAACTGCTGGACCGTAAATTTATTCGGCCCAGTGTATCACCTTGGGGTGCTCCAGTTCTGTTTGTGAAAAAGAAGGATGGAAGCATGAGATTATGCATAGATTACCGGGAGCTCAATAAGATCACCATCAAGAACAAGTATCCATTACCTCGAATCGAGGATCTCTTTGATCAGCTACGGGTAATGATAAATTTGGAGTTATAATTTAAACTTTTCGGTTGCTCGTTAAATTGCGTCACTAACAAAATTTCTTTCAGGGGGCTAAAGTATTTTCCAAAATTGATTTGCGATCCGGTTACCACCAGTTGAGGATCAAATCAGGGGATACAGCAAAGACTGCTTTCCGAACACGTTATGGCCACTACGAATTCTTAGTTATGCCTTTTGGACTAACCAACGCCCCAGCCGCCTTTATGGATCTAATGAACACAGTATTTCAGAAACAGCTGGATAAGTTCGTTGTAGTGTTCATTGATGATATCCTGATATACTCCCCTGACGAAGAGACTCACGCTGAGCATTTGAGGGAGGTTCTAGAGACCCTTCGGAAAAGCAAATTGTACGCCAAGTTCAGTAAATGTGAGTTTTGGTTGAAGAGCGTAGCCTTTTTGGGTCATGTGGTCTCTGAAGAGGGAATTTCGGTGGATCCAAAGAAAGTAGAGGCGATCACCGAGTGGCCTAGGCCCACTAACGTGACTGAAGTAAGGAGTTTTCTCGGTCTGGCTGGATACTACAGGAAGTTTGTCGAGGGTTTCTCATCTATTGCAGTGCCTCTGAGCCGATTGACACAGAAAAAGTCGAAGTTTGAATGGACCGCCGAGTGTGAGCAGAGCTTCGCTGAATTAAAAAGGAGACTGACCACAGCCCCTATTCTTGCTCAGCCCTCCGCGTCAGAAGAGTTTGTCATTTACAGTGACGCTTCTAAGAATGGGCTAGGTAAATGTATATAATTTCAATTGATTTTGTATACAATTAAAGATGTGGTCTAACTCTTATATTTCAAGATGCGTGTTGATGCAAAACGACAGGGTCATTGCGTATGCTTCACGACAGCTAAAGCCCTATGAACAGAACTATCCGACTCATGATCTGGAGCTAGTAGCGGTGGTGTTCGCACTGAAAATCTGGCGCCACTATTTATATGGAGTGAAGTGCGAGGTATTCACTGATCATAAAAGCCTTAAGTATCTGTTCACGCAAAAGGAGTTGAACATGCGCCAAAGGAGATGGTTGGAGTTATTGAAGGATTATGATTTGACCATCAGCTATCATCCAGAGAAGGCCAATCGAGTTGCTGATGCCTTAAGTAGAAAATCGAGCCATGCTCGGCAGGCGACTCTAGAAAGGGAAATGGCAGAGTTTGACTTGGATCTTGTGGATTCTACTGCAGATGTTTAGGCAGCACTGATCATCACTCCAACTCTGATGGATCAGATTAAGGAAGCATAGAAAGATGACGCCGCAATTAGGGATATCCGAGAAAGAATGCTGACCAGCCAGGTAGATGGATTTCAGGTTCATGATGACAGCAGTATGTGGTACCAAGGAAGGTTGTGCGTGCCGGATGTTGAGGACCTCAAGAGGGAATTGTTGAAAGAAGCACATAATTCGAAATTGTCTATCTATCCTGGTGCTACAAAAATGTATAATGATCTGAAGAAACATTATTGGTGGAATGGCATGAAGAGACACATCGCTGAGTTTGTGGAAAGGTGCCTTGTTTGCCAGCAAGTTAAGGCAGAACATCAGAGGCCGGGCGGACTGATGCGACCACTGGAGATACCCGAATGGAAGTGGGAGCATGTGACAATGGACTTTGTGGTTGGACTTTCAAAGACAAGAAATGGAAATAATGTGATATGGGTAATCGTGGATCGATTGACAAAATCTGCTCATTTCTTACCTATCCCTACCGGACTTACTATGGAGAGGTTGGTGACTATGTACATCGACAACATTGTCTGCCTTCATGGAGTGCCAGTCAGCATAGTATCTGATCGTGATCCGAAGTTTACTTCTCAGTTCTGGGCAGCCTGTCAGAAGAAAATAGGGACTGAGTTACGATTGAGCACTGCCTTCCATCCTCAGACCGATGGTCAGTCTGAGAGGACCATTCAGACCCTAGAGGACATGCTGAGGGCATGCGCGTTGGATTTCAAGGGGAACTGGGACAACATGCTTAAGTTGATTGAATTCTCCTATAATAACAGCCATCACAGTGTCATAGGCATGGCACCATTCGAGGCCTTGTATGGACGTAAGTGTAGGTCACCTGTTCACTGGGACGAGGTTGGCGAGCGTGTGTTGATGGCCCCTGAGATAATTGAGCAAACTAAAGAAAAGGTGAAACTGATTCGTGAACGTCTTAAAACGGCTCATGATAGAAGCAAAAGTTGGGCCGACATGAAAAGACGACCTTTGGAGTTCGAGGAGGGAGAAAAAGTCTATCTCAAGGTATCACCTATGAAGGGTGTGACACGTTTTGGAGTTAAAGGGAAGTTGAAGCCTCGTTTTATTGGACCTTATGAGATACTCGAGAAGGTTGGAGACTTGGCCTACAGACTGGCGCTACCCCCGATGCTGGCTCAGGTGCACAATGTATTTCACGTCTCACAGTTGAGGAGGTACGTGTCAGACCCAAGTCATGTGTTAGATGCTCAGCCACTTAAGATCAGGCCAGATGCTTCCTATGAAGAAGTACCAATCAGAATTCTTGACCGGAAGGATCAAGAGCTGAGAAGGAGGATTATTCCCTATGTCAAAGTTCAATGGAGCAACCATCGGGAGAATGAAGCGACATGGGAACTAGAAGAGCAAATGTGCGACCGCTATCCCCACCTCTTTGAGTAAGGTACGGCAAGTTTCGGGGTCGAAACTTTTTGTAAGGGGGATAGGATGTTATATCCGCGTAAACAAAAAAAAAGAATGATAAAATATTTAAACTAACTAAATCTTATCCTAATCAATTAATTAACCAAATTCTATCCCTAATTTCTCTCACTTATCATCTCACACTCCATTCCCCAAATCTCTTATTAATATATATCAAACCCTAATTCCCCTCCCACCTTCTCTCAAAACAACGCATCCCCTTCCCCTCTTCCCCATCAAAACTTGCGTTAGCCAAGAAAGGGAAAAAAAAGACTTTTGATCCAAGGCTTCAAGAGGAGTGGGAATCACAACCCTAACATCATCACCATCATCTCTCGTATATAACTTCTTGCTGGGATTGAGGTAGGTGCATACTATTTATTCCCTCAAAATGGTATGAAGGTTGCATGCTCAAAACGGTATTTTATGTGTTTATTGTTGTTCTTTTATGCTTGTTTCATTCATGATCCTATTGATGTATCACAAAGTGTTTATTTTTGTTCTTCTATTCTTGATTCGAATATGATCCTGTTGATGTATTCTCCTTGTGATATTAATTGTTTATGTTTGTAAAGGTGGATTGTTTTTTTTTGATTTCGGCAACTGCAAAAAAAAAGAATAAAAAAAAATATTAGACAAAGGTTTTGGCTGAACAAGGGGTGAGGAAAAAAAAAAGAATAAAATAATCAAAAGTTTGATTTAGGGGGGGGGGGCTTTTTGGCGTGAAGAAGAAAAAAAAATAGATATAATGATGTTGATGTTGTTTTGGGGGTGGCCGAAACCTGCCCCCATTGTGCGGCCATATATATATATATATATATATTTTAAAAAAAAAGAATTAAATTAAAGGGGCCATTCGGCCTAAACCCTTGGGTTATAAAAAAAAAGAAGGTTAAATTGATAAATAATAAACAAATAATATATATGTATATATATTTATATATTTAAAAAAAGGTAAAAAAGGGCAAAACGGGTTTGGCCTTTTTCGGCTGAACCCAATTTGATTTTTAAAATTTAAATAAAAATAATAATAATAATAATAATAATAATAATAATAATAATAATAATAATAATAATAATAATAATAATAATAATAATAATAATAATAATAATAATAAGGGCAAAGGGTTTGGCCAGTTCCGCTGAACCCAATTTTAAAAAAAAGGGTAAAATAAAATAAAATAATATAATAAGTAGACTAAGTAATGGGAGACGAACGTGGTACAGAAGGAAGTAATGGGGGGTGGCTGTGTGGTGCATTGCATTCATGGCACGTGCATTGCATGAGGTATACTACGTCTATAGGGCGTGGGTATCGGGATGACTTACCGTGTCTATAGGGCACCGGGGTCATGAGACATACTGCGTCTATAGGGCGTGGGTGTCCAAATGGCAAGTGGTGGCTAGAGACCACGACGCTGGATTTAGGACCCGGGAGCATGCATTACATATAGGTCTAGGGGCATAATGCATGACATGATTCTCGTTGCGTGTGACACGTTATTTGAGCATGCATCACGTACTTGCGCATTTTTATGTGGAGTGCTTTACCTTTTAGTATAAGCCATGCTATCATGTTTTATGTGTTATGTGTTGGTATCTTTTTGGGTATGTACTCTTTGTATTGTTTTGAGAGGCACCTACTGGGTGATTACCGTCACTCACCCCTACTATTCCATATGTAGCCGAGACGGAGTATGAGTATATTTTCCTCGAGGATGGTGCCGATGTCGTGGAGTGGGCCGAGTGACCAGTAGATATGATTGCGGCGAGGGCAGAGACGGGCTGTTTATGATATTCTTGGGGTGACATTGAGATTTATATGTTTACGTTAATACGTTGAGACATTTCTCCTAGACTTCTAATTCAGACATTTGACTTTGACTTGTAGGGCCTGGTCAGCCTAATAATGATGTCTTTATCTTATGGAGGTTCATTAAATTCTAATTAGTGTTGTGTTTAATCGTTTCCGCAAAAAGAAAAAAAAATTCTATGCCAACACTGACGTGTAACAGGTTGATGTGACGCTTTGTATTCTCCTTAGTGAGATACGGCAGGTGCACCGTTACCGAGGGTGGAGCTCGGGAGCGGGGCGCTACAGAATCCCAATAAAAATCTCGACAATTATGCCGAGAGAACGTTGCTCTCATTTTAAATTTATGTTTTAAGCTATTTTCAAATTTCTTTCTCGATTTACGATATTACCATTATGTGGTTCTTTATATTGGTTTTTATTTCTAAAAGAATAAGGACACATTCTTTCTTGATTGACTTTGGAATATGATAGAATAAAACAAAGTAGATTACTAAATTGACTGCTCTTCTTATACTGTAAAGTAGTAGTTGGTTTACACATCTTGACGCAATTTTCATTATGGGTCATCGGAAAATAATCTCTGTGTGTGTTTCTAACATATAGGTATGATTGCATACATCCGACCCCTCATATCTCGCCATAGACGGGAGCCTCTAAAGCAATAGAATAATGTTGTTATTGTTGGTTATTTATATTATTGGATTAACAACAAATGTAATAAATTAGGTTATCATGCAGATTGTCAATCTGTGTTTGTAATACGATCATGGATAACAATTATATTTAACTAATCAATATTTACGATATATTTATTTTTTTCTCGATATAGAAAAAAATACCAGTAATATAGCAAGAGACTTTATGTATCATCATGAAATAACATTGACAATTGCCAATTAGACATGACTGAATATGTTAGAGATGGGTTCCAAAAACTAAGAGATCTTGTGTTTAAAACTTTTGCAAGTTGCAAGTGCAAGACTTGTCCTATTTTTATAGTGGTTTGCCCATTCCACCTCAATATGATAGTTTATACTATGTATATAGTCTCTATCTTACGATGGTGATTTATTCCATGTATTTAGCATATATTGTATATGATTTATTAGTTGTTTATTCTGTATACCATTTACTCCTTTCCTCCAAAAAAAAGTATTGTTTTCCTTTCTGTTTTGTTTGTCCCAAAATATTGCTCATTTAATAAAAAAGCAACTTTTAATAGTCTAACACCTACATGATTTCTTTCTATTTTGCCTAAAGTAACCAATTATGGTAAAATAAAAGGTATACTTCAACTTTCTATTTCTTTCTATTTTGCCTAAAGGTTGAGAAGCTTAAGATTTGAAAGGGAGGGGGTATAAATAATTTGAGAGAGAAAAAAAAGGAAAAAACGAAAAGACAGTAAACAGAAGTACCTGCTGGTTAGTCTTGTTATCCACCTAAAAACCTCAAAGTACCTTGTGAAGGGACTCATACCGGGTTAAAAATGGCGTCGATGAATGCTCTGACCGGCACGGCTCAGTTCGCAAGCCCTCACAATTGCAGAAGGACGGCGCTTTCCCCAGCCTCTATCTGTAATCTATCTCTCTGTTGCCCTCTCTGCTTCTTTGTTCGATTACTGAATGCTAATTTAGCTAAATTTTCGTGCATCATTATTGCTGGTAGAATAAAGTTTGTTTTGATAATTTACTTGCAATTTGTTCATAATTTGATTTTTTGAATGGTCTGCTCTATATCTTTTGTAGTGCTTATTGGTTAATTAATTTTGTTGAAATTGCCTGGCTAAAAGAAAAAACGCAAATGTATCAACATCTTGCTAAACTTTCGAGTCTGAGTTTTGGATATTTTGGTAAGATGATGCGGCTGTTACTGTTTCATTAGAATGTTAAAAGTTATTCGTTTTCAAGCAGAGCTTTGCGTTTAATTTTGCCTGTAAGTCGTGTCATTCTAGTCTCACATTGAAGTGTTCTACATTCCCTCTCTTCATATCAACGCAAATATATAAAAGTAGTCTATTGTGCTATGATATTTTCAGTTTTGAGTGATTATATTATGTTTGTAGACGTTTAAAGATTTTGTTGTGCACTTCAGAAAATGTGATATATTCTTCTAGCTATTTGGCGCATTAAGGAGTTAGATCGTTCAATCTTTGTTAGGGTATAAATGTTTGATGTATTGTCCTCAATCCTTCTGTTGATTCTCCACTGAATTTGGACAATAGGGTCTGTTCAGAGAGACAAGCCCATTTCACCTCTGGTTTAAGAGAAGCTAACAAATGTGATTCTAAATGTTGAAGGGGAACCAGTCCAAGATGTCTAACCCGTTTCTTTTTGTTTCTCTTTCTCATTACTCCCCTACTGTGTTCTCTGCTGCCTTTGCTTTCTCTTCTGCATTGTTACATGAGTAGCAAAACATATCTTGTTAAATAGTCTATCTTTTTGTTGCGCAAGAGAAGAATCTGAGAATCCTCACACATAAAGTGTAGTGAAGCAATCCTAATGTGAGCCTTTATATGTCTGGAAACTAAAGGAATAGCTTTTTCAGTTGCTTCTGCCTCTGATTAACAGAGTTAACTCAAAAGTTGTCTAGACTACCGAATTATTACTATTAAAAATATTCTGGCAATCAGGAAGGAATTGAATGACTAGGCATTGCTTAAGGAACTGTTGCGCTTGTTTTTCCCATCAATGTGCAGGTTCTTAAAGCTTATTTTCGCGTGGCATCTCCATTCTGTAGATGCATCCTGATTTTCTCACTCATCCTATTATGCAGTTCAACTAGATCAAAACAGAAATGCAGTTAATATGCGAGGTTTATCTTTTTCTGCCTACTCGAAGATAGCTCAATACCATGGACGTCTTCAAATTTGTTGTCTGTTTGGAGGAAAGAAGGACAATAATGATAAGAAGGATGATAGTTCTTCGAAGGTACTATAGGACGAGTAGTTTATGAAATACCCACTAGTACTGAACTTAGTTACTCTCTTGTATGGTTCGCGTATCTATTTGTATTGTACGTGATCCCAATGTGCTTCTTTCTGTTGTACTTATCATTTAATTAGCTTCTTGCTTTCTGGCCATCAAATAGGAAATTTTCCTATGCCATGTTTACTATAAATGTAAGTTCTGCAGTTCTCCATATTTTTCAAAACTTCAATGGTTGTCTAGATCATGGAGGTAGATTGTAGGGTGGCCACGGAAGTGTTGTTCATACATATAGTGGCCACTAAAAAGGAAAATCAAAGGCAAGAATTAGTTGACATTTTCCAGCTTTTGTGGATCTGGCATTATCTCTATGCTCTTAGTGTGCTTAAGGCATGATGCCTCTCAAGTAGTTGAAAAAGAGAACATAAGAAAATCAGAGGAACAAGGTGATGAATTCCTTTTAGCCCATGTAACTGTTTATCAGCACCATATTGCCATGTCAGACGCATAGGATACTGGGCTTTTTGGAACTGCTGCATTCTTTTGTGTTTGATTTAGATGAAAATGGCATCAACGTTTTTATGGATTTTCTGAAATGTAATTTATTGCGTTGAGCAAATTTGACAACCACGTTCATCTGTTATCTGCCAGGTAGAAGAGCTACTTAATGCGGAACCTGTTTTCATGTTACAATTGTTAGCTTTGCTACCTTCTATCTGTTCAAACAAAGTGAATTTTGATCTTTGAACGAGGATATTAATCAAAATTTGATGTTAGGCAGGAATTCTTGGGAACATGCAAAATTTATATGAGACAGTGAAAAAGGCCCAAATGGTTGTCCAGGTAGAAGCTGTAAGGGTACAAAAAGAACTTGCTGTGTGAGTTGACATGCCTTAGAGCCAATGTGTAGCTGCTGATGCTTTAAATGTTTATGATTATTATATTCTTTACATTATTTGCCCTTTTTCAGAGCGGAGTTTGATGGCTATTGCGAAGGCGAACTGGTTAAGGTACTGTTCCTACGCTGATGTTCTTATATGCATCAAAATATGAAGTTAATTGAAGGATATAATTGGGACATAGATTTAAGTACTTGTATGAAGTTGTGGAAAACAATGAGCCACACTACTTTCAGGAAAAAGAACAATGACATACCAGCAAATAAGTAAAAAAAATGAACCACTATTTTATTTTCCCTACTGTTAAGGAGCTTTCAATATCTGACGTCTAGGCCTAAAACATCTGGACTTTGGACATATTAACAAAAGAAGCAGATGGTTTTATCTTCATAGTCTTGAACTGCATGGATGGTTAACGTACATTGGAGAAAATAATATTTTCATTCTGGAAACATTTTATGAACCTGTAGTTTCTTCTTACAATCACTTCTGCAGTTGGTACATTTGACTAGTTCAGAGTCCTCCCATTATTTAGCCGAAAAAATTCATGTATGACAAAGCAAAATTTAATTGAAAAACATCATCGGCGAGTCCTTTCATGGGCATATGTTTTAGCTGGACAATTTGCAAAAAGAAATTGGTCCGTGAAGTTTCATGTTGACATCATTGTCTTAAGCATCTCATCATTTTAGTTTGGAAGAATAACAGAATTTTCTGGCATTACACGTCATTATTTTTCTTTTACATTTCAGTCTAAATTTCTGATATATTTTTTTTTCTAATGTTACCCAATAATGAGTTAAACTTTACAACCTGAGAATTGTTTCTCTGTTTAATTTGGGACCTTATAGGCATAAATAGTAAAAACTTGAGGTTTTTTTTTTTAATAGAAAAATTACTTCAAACGCTGAAGCTGAGAAACAAAGTAGCTTGAAATTCTCTTTTGCTTAGCATGTTTTCTTCGAGAAGTAGTGTTATGGTATTTTCCCTGAAAAAAAAAAGTTGAGGAGAAAGGCTCAATACTTTAGTATCTAAAAGGCATGCAGAGAAATGTGAAATGTTGATCTCTTATGTAGATTGTATGCTAGAGTTCACGTTGTATACTTTCTTTCACTTTGTTTTGGCTTGCTTTTCCTTCTAGTTAACTATTCTTTCTGTGAAGACTTGATTAAAGACTGCTGCCAAACTTCTTTCAGGTAACTCTATCAGGAAATCAGCAGCCTGTACGCACTGAAATTACAGAGGCTGCTATGGAGTTGGGTGCAGAAGTAAGTATCCTAAGGTTTTTTTTTTATTTGAATATTTAGATTGTCGGTTCAGTTGCTTCAATTGTGTCATTTTTCAGTAAGTATTTCCTGAGTGCTGTAATCATTTTTACCAATGCAGATGACTAGTTTTTGCTTTAATTGAATATAGAAATTTGTTTTACAAATCATGGCCAGGTGATACAATGGATTGGTTGTGTTTTCTTTGGAATTGCTTTTCTAGGCGTAATAACTTAGGACAGGCATTGGTTTAGTTATTTCTGATTACACATTGTGGGAGGTGATATAAATGTGGTACCTGTTAAGCGAAACATAATACTGGTATTTGATACTAGAAATGCATGTCAGTAAAATTACAAATACTCATCTTGATCCTTGTAAATGCTTCCATTATGTGCTAATTATTGTTCAATAATCAGATTACTATGGAGCAATTGCGTTTTTTGGGGGGGGTTTAATAATTTGAGAGATAAGATGTTTTGAATTTTTTAAGAGACATTTATGTAGTTGGAATTTCAGAGAAAAGTTTGACAAACAACTTCTCTGAAATCTTGTCTCTCCAACTTTTCTTGAAGGCTATCCAAACATTGCCCAACACTAGCATCTGACGAAATGTTTTTGTTCCTATTGGACAATATTGTCTGCTATTATTCATTATGTACTTATTTTCATGGAAAATATTCTACGAGCTTCCATCCCTTCATTTACCAGCTGACTGCTGGCTATTTATTTTTCAGAATAATTCTGACATAGTGATCTCTTCATTTTTAAGCGATAAATTACCATCACACCTGAAGCTTAATGATGGTTTCTGGGAAGGAGGCCAGGGGCTACTGCTGAAAGAAAAAATATCCCCTCCCCCCCCCCCCCCCCCCCCCCCCCCCCCTTCTCTTTTTTTGGTGCGAGAGATACCACAACTGAGGAGACATGTAAACTTGTTTAGCCTAGTAGTATGTAAATTAGTATTCTTTACCTTAAGATATTATATGAGCTGGTGGACTTAAATCAATACTTGCCCTATTTCTCTAGTTGAGAACCTTTTCTTTTTCCCTTTTCTTGAGGAGTCTCTTTTTACTTTTTGTAATCTCAGGGTCGGTAACTAAAAAATCACTGGAACATGTTTTAAGGTTCCAGTGGTTTTTAAAGGTATAAAAATGATAATGCAATTTTTTAAAATATCTAAATTTTAAGTGATTATGTGGCAAGGCATAGACGGGCTCCAAATCCGATCAGCCTCAGATATCATATGCCTTAACCTCTTGGGTTTTGTTTTTCCTTTGATTTCTCTTATTTGGTGAGAATGTGATGCTTCTGTGTTCAAGGAGTTCGTAGATTTTTCATGAGGCATTAAGAATGTTAATTTTTTAATACCCCTCTGTCACAGAAGCTTGGACAGCTGGTCAATGAGGCATACAAGGATGCACATCAGAAGAGTGTCCTGGTCAGTATTTCTCCCTGGATGAAGCATCCCCCCCCCCACCCCATTCCAAGCATAACCCCACCCCATTCCACATTTGGAAAAAAAAAAGAAGTGCTCATGTACAGGAGAGAAATTTAAGGGAAATGACACATTAAAAATGACGGGGATATAAAAAACAGAAAGTAGCTTCTGTTTGAACTATTCAAATGTTTTCTCCTAATGTTTAGGCAATGAAGGAAAGGATGAGCGGCCTCGCGCAAAGCTTGGGTATGCCACCAGGACTTGGTGAGAGTTTGAAGCCATAGAACACAAGAGATATCAACAGCCAAGCTTCAATTTTGTATTAATGTAACTTATCTGACGGAGACTTCAAATTTTTTACGCACTTCAGAGTTTTTTTATATGTAGTTTGCGAACTAATGATGAAAGTAGCCTCAGAAAAGGAGAAAGGTTTACAAGCTGTTGGAAATTACTTGGTTGGATCCTTGCTAATACCCTATGTAGTTTTCCTTTGATCATTGAAATGGAGCCACAAAAGTATGATATGAGACGTGGTGCCGAAGGCGAATCACAGTTGTATGTGTTTTCTTATTTAACCGAAAGCAAGGAAACCTGATGACTCTTAGGTTTTCTTGCAACTCATCAAGTGGTTGTGCTTTCTCTTGCAGGTTATGTACCAATATGAAAGTTGTTGATGCTTTAGGACAAAGTAGAGGTTACAAAATAGGCTGAGGCCTGTAAATTATGATGTATTTTACTTTCGTAAGCATAAATGTACTTGTCTAGGGCATGCTTGATGCATTAGGACACAAGTCACTTAGTCACTTCTTCGTTGAGGCGAGGCAGTGTTGGAAATTCCAGCGAGGTGCTTTCAGGCAAGTTTTCGCTATGAAGCTGCGTAGGATCATTGT
The DNA here is from genome assembly GCA_036186865.1 of Eustoma russellianum. Taxonomy (NCBI): domain Eukaryota; kingdom Viridiplantae; phylum Streptophyta; class Magnoliopsida; order Gentianales; family Gentianaceae; genus Eustoma; species Eustoma russellianum. The sequence continues at coordinate 32,747,069 of AP025044.1, forward strand.
CTCTCATATATTAGGGGTTGTCACATTTTATTTTATTTTAATGTTAAAATTATAACAATGTTCAATCAAGTCTGTTAACCAGTAATGATCAGATCTAAGTGCTATATAATTTTACCTATTGCAGGCCTTTCCAGAAGCAAAATGTTTGTAACCTTTTCCAGGTCCTTGCTTCTTTAAAGATGATCTGCGATGTCATCTTCCCCTGAAATCGGTTATTGAATGCCACTACGTCCAAACCTTTCCTTTCTTTCATCACGGTCTTGTATCATTTACAAAAAGGAAAAAGTGCATCTATACTGGGATAGTTGAAAAGAAAACACTTTTCTGGTCTAATGTCCTTATTCACGAAACCTCTAGTCTAAATACATTTCAACAAAACGGGATTGCAGAAAGAAAAAAATCGGATCGTTCTCAAAATGATCCGTGCCATAATGTTCGAGGTCCATTTTTTCAAAACCTTCTGGCCCAAAACAGTAGCCACAACAACTTACCTGTTAAACTGCCTCCCCACAAAAATTCTTTACAAAACAATGTTGCAGACCCTATCTCCTCAAACTATGATTTCTTCCATTCTTACTCTTCCACCGTGGCTCTTTGGGTGTGATGTCTTTATCCATATTCCAAGAACCAAACGCTTTAAACTCGATTCTTGTGTCAAAAAGTGAGTGTTGTTTAGGTATGCTGCTCATTGAAAAGGGTTTCGGTGCTACAATTTCATTGTGTAACGGATTTATGTCATGATAGATTGTGTTTTCTTTGAGTGAGAATATTTCTTTAACTACCAATCTAGGACTCAGGAGGATCATATAGATAAGCCACTAGATTGGTTACATGACCTCAGGTGTCCAGAGGCTATCTCGACAGAGCGAGTAGATGGTGCCATCGAGAATGCCTCACCCAACAAAGGAAGGGTTGACAGACCATTACCCGCCAGTCAGTCTTTTTTGCCGGGTATCCAACAAGAGGCAAGTGAATTACACTCTGATGAAGAATCTCCTTCACATAATATGGATAATATTGATGTTTCGGATGAGCAACATGTTCGATTCTTCTCCAAAGAAGGAACAAGGGTGTGCCACCGGAACGATACTCACCAGAACGGGTATCTCGATCTTTTAGATACCCAGTAAATGTGGCCATAGGGAGGATGGCAGACTGTGCAAAGGTGTGTTCACTTTTCTGTGTTTGAAATCCATTTCATGGTTAGTCTATGAGGCAAGTGAGAAAACAGAGTAGCAGGAGGCAATGCAAGTCGAAATGAAAGTCCTAAAAAAGAATGACATGTCAAAAAAATGCATATATGCATTGCCAAAACGAAAGAAACTAGTGGATTGTCGATGAGTCTTTTCTATCAAGTACAAAACACATGGAACCACTAGGCGATATTAGACCGGGCTAGTGGCGAAGGGGTATAAGCAGACATATAAAAAAGGCATTCCTGGTGTATTAGTCTCCCCGTTTACACGTAGATATATGATATCGACTATTCAGAGACGTTTTATCCGGTTATAAAGATGGATATAATGTGGTTGTTGTTCTTAGTAGCAAAAAATAATAAATGGCCACTTTATCAGTTTGACATTTAGAATGTATTCCCATACGAAAGACTAAAAGAAGAGGTATACATATAGAGGTCACAACAGGTTTCTATAGTGAGTTTTGGACCAATGAAGTGTGTAGACATATAAAGTCACTCTATGGTCTAAAACAGTCTCCCCATACAGGTTTAGAAAGCATGGAAAAGAATGAATACAGACAGCGTAATGCCGATCATATCCTCTTCTTCAAGAATAAAGTAGACTTTCTTATTTCACTGCAAAACAAGATTATATGTCTTTCGTAAAAAAACAAATAGTGGTTGGAGACGTTTGACCGAATCTACTTAAAGATATGGTGGCATGATCATCATAAGAAATGACCAGGAGGAGACCACATGACTTTGAGAAAATCTATTTACCGAAGTCGAGATGACGGACTTAGGGGACTAGCTTACTTTATTGAGATCAAAGTTTTGTATTAGATAGGGTTTGGCACGATTTAGTGGACATAGGATTTTATTTGTAACCCAGGATCTCATATTTCAATACTATGTTATGTTGTATTAAGTTTAAATGATTGGAGGGGCGGATATTTAGTTTCACGTTTATACAGTTACAACAACAAACTGACTTGGGATGAAGAGATTATGCACGACCTATTAGATTTGTACCTTTCTGAGGATATGGTTCAGGATAGGAGTTCATGGAAACATAAGATTAAGGTTAACGAGGTATAGGTCATATATAGGGACACTTTAGAGTATATTTAGGGACATAGATAGGCGTAGACACTATCTACGCTTTAGGTTGACTTTCCACTTGGTTGCGTATGGTATACCGTTGTTTTACATTACATGTACGTATACAAGTGATGTGTATTTTAATATTGAAAGTCTTTTCCTTGTATTTCTTGAATTTCCTCACTAACATACTAGCACATCATATCTCTATTATTATGTCATTTCTGCAGGTACATATAGAGCCGGGGGTCTCACTGGAAACAGACTCTCTATCCCTTGGGATAGAGGTATTGTCTGCCTACCACTTACCCTCTCCATAACCTAACGATAGCTTTTGCTGTCGTTGGGATATACTGGGTCCTGATGATGATGTTGTTTATACAGTTAACAAAAACAGCAAGAATAAACTTAGGAAAGGAGGGTGCACTAGTGCAGCTTTTTACCTATATTCAAAGGATAGGGATTAAGGCAGAGGGAAGAGGACGTCTTGTTGATCCGAAAAGGTCCGATTTCAACTGATGCTCCATAAGCAATCGATGAACAACCAGGA
>AP025044.1:32749906-32764499 GCA_036186865.1 Eustoma russellianum
TTTCATGAAGCCTTTCATCAAATTCTCTGCCTTTCCCCCTTTCTGTCTTAACTTTCTACTATTAATATTAAATCATAGTCCCTCCCTCAGTCCCAAATATATGGTGCTAGTCTTTTTTTTTGGTTTGTTCTGCTTTCAAAAAAATAAAAATATATTAGTAGTGAATATCTAACATATTATTCTTTCGGTGAATATTTACATGACTTCTCTAGTTAACCAATCAATAAGTAAAATAAACGATTAAAATATGATCTTTTTAAGATTACCCTCAAATCAAACTACTGACATTTTTTGGAGAAGGGAGTTTGTATGGCAAAGAGGATAGTTCCTGGACTAACAATCACCAATGCAAGGTACATCTTGATGTCTCTCTAGAATTTCTCTCTCTAGAATTTCTCTCTCAAACAGCTCACTAAAATGTCTTCCAATCCAGTGGAGATCTCTCCGGAGGAATGGGATCAGTTGCAAAGAAGCACCAAGAAGAACAAGCGTGACACAATGGGAATCCTAAAGGAGACGATAACCCCCAGTGGCCCAAACCCTCCATTCGCATGGGGAGGGAAATCATTCGCGGAAACTTTAAGTAACAGGAAGCCTAAAGGTGAAATCTTTACGGGAGGAGGGGATCTAGACGACTGGGAGAAGGAGCTGTTGGACCAGTTGCATAACAGCAACAGAGCAGCCGAAGAAGAACCGAATTCCGCATGGCCACAGCTAGAACTCACGGGCAGTAGACTCATTGACCTATGACACCCTTGGCGAAGGGCACTAATCCTTAAGTTGTTGGGGAAGAACATTAGCTACAGAGCTTTAGCGGAAAGGCTACGAGATCTTTGGAGGATACAATACGATTTCGAGCTTACAGACCTCGAAAACAACTATTTCCTGGTAAGGTTCTATACTGAAGAAGACTACATGCATGTTATGGAGAAGGGCCCTTGGGTCATTATGGGCCACTACCTAACCATCTCCAAATGGAAACCGCTCTTTAACCCTACCTGCGCAGAAATTAACAACACACTGGTTTGGGTGAGGCTTCCAAACCTCCCCATGGAATACTGTGAAAAGGATACCCTCATGGAGATTGGGAACGTGGTTGGAAAAGCAGTAAGAGTGGATGAACACACGCTGACAAACAACCGGGGCAAGTATGCCCGGATCTGTGTCGAATTGGATTTGGAACAGAAGTTGATTCCCCAAGTGAGAATCAAAGGACCAGCTAGCTATCTGCAACAAATAGAATACGAAGGCCCATTCTCCATATGCTTCCATTGTGGAAAGTATGGCCACAAAGAAGAGGAATGCGAACAAAATAGAGGAAAGTTGCCTGAGACGGGGAATCCGGCGAGGCAACCGGAGGAAGCCCCTAAACCAGTGCCTACACCAGATAAGCCGTACGGACCTTGGCTAATTCCAGCAAATACTAGGCGACGAAGGAATGGTACTACAGGGTCTGGGGCTAGAGGACAAGGGATGCAAGGGGAAGGGAGTACCTCATATCTGCTACAAAGCAGTGAAGGTACCGCAAAGGGGACGTTTCAGCCTGACCTAGGTGCCAGCACAAGTACTCAGAGCAAGGGGCAACAAAACAGACAAAACCAGGGGAAACACGCAGCTAGAAAAAGACAAGGATCTAGATTTATGATCCTAGACCAAGCAGACCCAAATGAGGAAAGCCCACTAGAGGTCACTGAATTACAGGCCCGATTCCAACAAGCTCTCATGAGCCCAAATACGGCAACCTTGAACCTGACAACCAGGAACAAGGCAGGCCCTAAGGGACCAGCAGCAAAAAAAGGTATCCCACTCAAGACCAAGCCCAGACCCAAAATAGCCCAAGCTTTACAAAACAAAAACCCTTAGGAAAATCAAAACCCAAACTATAACCCAGAAGCTGACCTGAGGAAAAGCCCAGTCACACTATTGCCCCAATACCACGAACAGGAGTGGCCGACCCTCCCACAGCCAGCGAAAAAAATCCAAACACACAAGATAACAAACACAAAACAGACCAATACAAGACAGCAACCAATACAGACGGGGGATCTGTCCCCAACCGAGAGACCTTTTACAACTGTGGCAGCAGACATTAAGTAGAAACCGCCTGACAGCCAAGGTGGGCTGGGAACAGGCTACACTTCCTCTATGGAAGTGGAAAACTTACCAGACAAACAGGAATGGCGGCAAAGCACTCAGTCCCTGGCCCCTGAGCCGATGATGGAAGAGTAGGTTGACCTGCAGCAACAATAAACTTGTTTAATTATGAAGGTACTTGTGTGGAATTGCTGGGGAGCTGGCTCCTCTAAATTCAGGAGGAACTTAAAGGAATTAATACGACAGCACCGGCCAGAAATTTTGTGCTTGCTAGAAACTAGAGTCCAAAGTAATCAGGCTAAGGAAATTCTTAGCAAATATCATTTGACCCACCTAGCGGCGGTAGAAGCCAATGGCTTTGCTGGGGGTATCTGGGTTCTATGGGATGAGACGTAAGTTCAAATGGAAGTAATTAACTTTGATAGGCAGTACCTCAACATGGCCATTTTGAAGAATAACAGGGTGGACTGGGTGGCCACCTTTTTCTACGCTTCCCCTATGAGAAATGCTAGAAATGAGATGTGGTCATATCTTCATAGGATTGGAGGCAACCTACAGGTCCCTTGGTGCCTACTTGGTGATGTTAATGAAGTCCTAACGCAAGCGGACAAACAGGGGGGCAGAGGGGTAACCATCAGTGACGACAGCGGTCTATGGAGAATGATATCGGGTTGTGAACTTATAGACATGGGGTTTACTGGCCCAAATTATATGTGGACTAACCTGAGGAATGGGAAGGACAACATACAAGAGAGACTTGACAGAGTGTGGAGTAATAAGGAGTGGCAACTGAAGTTTGGGGAGGCGCATGTCCAACACCTCCCTAGGACCCACTCAGACCATCATCCTATCTTGCTTACACTTACAGACATGCTGCCATTACCGCAGAATAGACCGCATAGGTTCCAGATGGCATGGATGGAACATGAGGGCTTTGAACAATTTGTAGAAGATGCATGGGAAAAGGACAAGCCCATTCTAGAAACTATCCAATCTTTCAACGAGAAGACGCAAGCATGGAACAGAGAAGTGTTTGGTAATCTTTTCCACAGGAAGAAACGATGCCTTGCGCGAATCCAGGGGATACAAATAGCAAGAAGCAAACGCCCTTCCACATACCTACAGGGCCTGGAAAAAGAGCTAATGGACGAATTTAACACGATCCTGAAGCAGGAAGAGGTCTTCTGGTTCCAGAAGTCTAGACTGCAATGGCTACTTAATGGAGAGAGGAATACCCATTACTTTCACATCACGGCTATTGCAAGGAGAAGGAGGAACAAAATCCATAGACTCCAGAACCAAAGAAGCGAATGGACGGATAAGGAGAATGAGCTAAAGAGTATGGCCCTTGATTTCTACAAGAAGCTGTATAGCAGTGAGGGCGTCACAGACCTTCCTAGACACGCCCTCAAGTTCCCTAAACTCTCAAGAGGGGAGAGTTGGAGTCTCAATCACCAGGTCACTGACAGAGAGATTGAGAAAGTGGTTGCTCAGACGGGAAAGTACAAAGCACCGGGACCTGACGGACTCCCAGCCGCCTTCTATCAGCAATACTGGTACACGGTGGGCCCAGAGGTTACCAGGTTTATTAAAGAGGCATTTACGGAGAAATCCTTTGACCCAAGACTGAACCAAATCCTGATCTCTTTGATCTCTAAACAGCAAGTACCCGAGTCTATTGCCCAATTCAGGCCTATATCCCTGTGCAACGTCGTGATTAAGTTCATCACCAAGATTATTGCCAATAGACTGAAACAAGTCTTACCACGGCTGGTTATGGAAAACCAATGCAGTTTCATACCTAAAAGACAAGGGGCTGACAATGTCGTTATCACCCAAGAGCTGATTCATTCAATGAAGCAGAAGAAAGGGGTGAAGGGGTATCTGACAGTTAAGATAGACTTTGAGAAGGCCTATGATAGAGTGGAGTGGAAATTATTGAATAAAGTCCTAAGGGCAGTGGGGTTTAATGGAGGTATTACTGATCTAATCATATACTGCCTGGGATCTGCCTCCTTGAATATTCTGTGGAATGGGGGAAAAACTAGAGGAGTTTACTCCCACTAGAGGGCTGAGATAGGGTGACCCTTTGGCCTCATACCTGTTCGTACTATGTATGGAGGTCTTGGGACAGCAAATTAAGGAGAAGGTTGACAGTGGACAATGGAAGGCTGTTAAGCTCACGAGACGGGGGCCTACTCTATCCCATCTAATGTTTGCAGATGACCTTATCTTGCTTGGGGAAGCAACTGAACAACAAGCTAAAGTCATGCAAGAGACATTGAAGAAGTATTGCGAATGGTCTGGGCAAAAAGTCAATACATCTAAATCAAGGGTGGTCTTCTCTCCTAATACCCCTCTGGAGTTGAGGGGTAAGCTAAGTGCGCAATTCAACATCCCCCATGGAAATCACTTTGGTAAATATTTTGGGATACCAATTATTCAGGGAAAAATCAACAGTGGAACATTCCAAATGTTAATCGAGAAGGTGAGAGGCAAACTCAGTGCTTGGAAGATGAGAACAATGTCAAGAATGGCAAGGGTTGTTCTGGTCCAGTCGGTGACTAATGCCATTCCAACATACTATATGCAAACCTCTAGGATTCCAACTTCAACTATCAGGGCTATTGAGAAGCTGAATCGTAGTTTTATTTGGGGAGACACGGAGGACAGGCGGACCATCCATGCTGTGAGCTGGGATCAAATATGCAAACCAAAAGAGCTAGGGGGACTTGGGCTTAAGAAACTTAGCCTCATGAACAAGGCACTCCTCGTCAAGCTGGGCTGGAGGATGTTAAAAAACAGGGATGCACTATGGGCCAGAACACTCTGGGCTAAATACGGTGACCCTACGCTGGAGACACCACCGAAGCCAAATAGCTCCTACGTCTGGCGCTCTATTAAACATGCAACTGACCTCCTAAGAAAATGTATAACATTGGAACAGGGAGCCAAGGACCAAAACAGAGAAGTGAATGGAGATTCGAACGATGGCCTAGTTGAACACACAAAATTTCACGCAGCCAATGCGTATGCATCACAAGAGGATGAACATAGTAACGATGAGGCTAAAGCATGGAAACGCATATGGAAAATTAAAGGACCCCAAAGTGCTAATATGCTCCTATGGCAGATAAGGCTTGGAAAATTACTGACATACGAGAACTTACATCGACGTGGAGTGGCTGATGACCCTAACTGCAAGATCTGTGGCGCTGGGAGGGAGTCAGTGCTGCATGCAGTTAGGGATCGCCCCTGGATGGCCAGATCCTGGAGGATGGTCATTCAACGACAGAAATGGAGGGACTTCTTTGGGGCTCCAAATCTGAAAAAATGGATCGATGAGAATCTGCAGAGAAACACAGGGGAAATTAAAGAGCATTACCAAAGGAGGACTTTCAGATCCAGAGTCAGACATGCCTGGATGGTTAGAAACCAACGAATCCATGGCGGAAGGGAAACTTGGTGGCGTTCGGTAATGGTGGCTGCTCATATTTGGGAAGAGGCCGCACAGATTATCAGCACAACCACGATAATAGGTATGGAAAGATGATTAGATACAGGCAGCGAAGGCAATCATGGAGGCAAAGTGAAACGGGAAAGGGAACCTGCTTTGGAAGGGACGACTGCTGAAGATGGCTGGATCTCCCTTCGATGTGGTCCTCAACTGTTCCCCAATGTACCTATCCACCGCATTAATGAAGACTTTCTAGAAATATTTATGAGGCAAAAGTCAGATGCTCTGACAGGTGTTTTGGGCTTTCCTTAGTAGACTGCTGTAGAGCCAACTTGATGTAAAATGAACATTGCCATTTGGGCTTGATGAATAAAAAGTTCCCGTTTTGACCAAAAAAAAGAGGATAGTTCCCTAGTCTGTTCATCAGCTATGTGATTCCCAGAACATAACTTTCGGTGAATACGTTTCAACATTTGTGTAACATATTGGTGTATACACACATATTCGTAGGAAATATGATCACCAAAAGTTAAAGGATTTCATATTGGAATCAAATTCTAACCATAAATTAAGGATTCTTATCACTTATTGTATTTTATACTATGTTGTATTATAAGTAGGACCTCACACACAATTGATATCTTAGTAAAAATACAATTCATTCAAACAATCATGGTTAGTTCTAGAACTCAGAACAATTTTATCATCGTCCCTATATATTTTCTGGCCAAACGGCCAAGACCAGAAACAGCACCTCAGACACAAAAAACCAAACCAATAGCACCTCAGTCGTGCAAAAGCAAGTCAACAGCAACAGCTACAAACAACCTGAATCCAAACAAAAACTTGCAACCCAACAAAGAAACAAGATAATGTAGAAACCTGTGAGAGTTCCGAAAACAAAAAAGACAATGATGAATTGACTATGCAGATAGTCAATTTGTTAAGAAATAACTTTGCTACACAACCAACTTAATCAAATTCTGAGAATTTGTTAATAGGGTTCTGTAGCGCCCCGCTCCCGAGCTCCATCCTCGGAAACGGTGCACCCGCCGTATCTCACTCAGGAGAATACAAGGCGTCACATCAACCTGCTACACGTCAGTGCTGACATAGAAAAGTTTTCCTTTTCTTCCTGCGGAAACGATAAGTCGCAACACTAATTGAAATTAGATAACTTTAAGAAAATAACGACGGAAAAGCTAGGCTGACCGGGCCTTACAAATCAAGGTCAAACGTCCAAGTGAAAAACATGAAATTGTTTTTAGAAGAAATACTGAATATTAAAATGTCTGTGTCACCCCCAAAGCATCACAAAAAGCTTGTCTCCATCCTTTCCGTAGCCGTATCTACGAGTCACTCGGCCCACTCCACGGTATCGGACTCATCCTCAACGAAGATATAGTCATACTCTGTCTCGGCTACATATGGAATAGTAGGTGTGAGTGATGGTAATCACCCAGTAGGTGCCTCTCAAAACAATACAAAACTTACATACCCAAAATGATATCTCCACGTAACCACATAGAACAGATAGCATACAACCGAAAGGTAAGACACTCCACGTACTCAACATAAACTACATGACATGGCTTATATGGAAATAAACAATCCACACAAAATGCATGCGCAAATACGTGATGCATGCTCACATAACGTGTCACACGCAACTAGAAACATGTCAGGCAATATGCTCCTAGGCCTATATGCAATGCATGCTCCCGGGACCTAGTTCCAGCGTCATGGTCTCTAGCCACCACTTGCCGTTCTGGACACCCACGCCCTATAGACGCTGTGTATCGTACGGCACCCACGCACTATAGACGCTGCGTATCTCATGACACCCACGCCCTATAGACGCTGCGTATCCGTACGACACCCACGCCCTATAGACGCTGTGTATCACATAACACCCACGCCCGACCGACGCTGTGTATCATCACGGCCCCCACGCCCTATAGGCACTACGTATCCTCCGAACACGCACACCCTCAGACAATGGGTACCTCATGCAATGCACGTTCCATGAATGCAAGGGGAAAGGGGAAGAAAACAGTGGGACGTCATCCTCTGACGTCGATCGTTCGACGTGGTTCTGAGGCACGTCGAACCCTCAGCCATGGGACGTCGATCGATCGACGTGGTTCTGGGGCACGTCAAACCCTCAGCCCCTGGACGTCGATCGATCGATGTCCATTTGAGGCACATCGATCTCTCACCCTCTGGACGTCGATCGATCGATGTCCATCTGAGGCACATCGAACCCTCAGCCTCTAGACGTCGATCGATCGATGTCCCCGAATTTCAGAACTCCCATCTGAAATTTCTGCAATCCTTCCATCCAATCCCAACAATCTTTCCCCCATCCCGCATATCCGTACTCGCATCAAAACCTCACAACCCCAAGTAACAACGAACCATATAACAATGAGATCACGTTGAATCAAGAAACATATAACGGAAAATACACACGTTGCACATGGTCCAATAAAATCAAGAACTAACGACAACCACATCACATAAAAATACCCTTTTGCCTATGCAAGCCTTCATACCGTTTTGAGGAAATAATGAATATGCACCTACCTCGATCCTAGCGAGAAGTGATTGATGTGGAAGAGTGTGATCTTGTTGACGTTATGATTCCCTCTTCTTGAACCTTGGATCAAAGGTCCTTCTTTTCCTTGCTATGGCCGAAATCTTGATGAGAGAAAGAGGAGAAGAAGAGAGGCAGCCGTTTGAGAGAGAAAGAGGGAGAGATTAGGGTTAAGGATATGTTAAAGTGAATGGGAGAGAGTTAGGGTGAAATTAAATGGTTGATAGGATAGAATTTCATAAATTCAAACATTTAGTTAACATTTATCTCTATTTCCTTTTCTTTCTTTTTTTTTCTTTCCGCACGGTTATAACATCCTACCCCCCTTACAAAAAGTTTCGTCCCCGAAACTTGCCGTACCTTACTCAAATAGGTGGGGATAGCGTTCGCGCATATGCTCTTCTTGCTCCCACGTCGCTTCATTCTCTCGGTGGTTGCTCCATTGAACCTTTACGTAGGGAATGATCCTTCTTCTGAGTTCTTGGTCCTTACGATCCAGAATTCGTATCGGAACCTCTTCATATGACGCATCGGGTCTGATCTTAAGGGGTTGCGCATCCAACACATGACTCGGGTCAGCAACATACTTCCTTAACTGCGAGACGTGGAACACGTTGTGCATTTGAGCCAACGGCGGAGGTAGTGCCAATTTGTAAGCCAAATCTCCAACTCTTTCGAGTATTTCATATGGTCCAATATAACGCGGCTTCAACTTCCCTTTAACTCCAAACCGTGTCACACCCTTCATGGGTGACACTTTAAGATAGACCTTTTCTCCCTCCTCGAATTTCAAAGGTCGTCTCCTCGTGTCGGCCCAACTTTTGCTTCTATCTTGAGCTGTCTTAAGACGTTCACGAATCACTTTCACCTTTTCCTTAGTTTGCTCAATTATTTCTGGAGCCGTCAACCTACGTTCACCAACTTCGTCCCAATGCACAGGTGACCTACACTTCCGTCCATATAAGGCCTCAAATGGTGCCATACCTATGGCACTGTGATGGCTGTTGTTATAGGAGAACTCTATCAATTTGAGCATGCTGTCCCAATTTCCTTTGAAATCCAATGCGCATGCCCTCAATATGTCCTCCAAGGTCTGAATGGTCCTCTCAGATTGACCGTCAGTTTGAGGGTGGAAAGCAGTGCTCAGTCGTAACTCAGTCCCCATCTTCTTCTGACATGCTGCCCAGAACTGGGATGTAAACTTTGAGTCACGATCCGATACTATGCTAACTGGTACTCCATTAAGGCAAACAATGTTATCAATGTACATGGCTACCAGTCTCTCCATAGTAAGTCCGGTGGGAATAGGCAAGAAGTGAGCGGACTTAGTCAGTCGATCCACGATTACCCATATCACGTCATTTCCATTTCTTGTTTTCGGGAGTCCCACCACGAAGTCCATTGTTACATGCTCCCACTTCCATTCAGGTATCTCGAGTGGTCGCATCAATCCACCCGGTCTTTGGTGTTCCGCTTTAACTTGCTGGCATACAAGACATCTTTCCACAAACTCAGCAATATGCCTTTTCATGCCATTCCACCAATAGTGTCTCTTCAGATCATGGTACATCTTCGTTGCACCAGGGTGAATAGACAGTCTCGAGTTGTGTGCCTCCTTCAACAACTCCCTCCTCAGGTCTTCAATATCAGGTACGCACAATCTTCCTTGGTACCACATACTGCCGTCATCATGAACCTGAAATCCGTCCACTTGGCTGGTTAGCATTCTTTCTCGCGTTTCTCTAATTGTCACATCATTCTTCTGAGCTTCCTTAATCTGATTCACCAAGGTTGGAGTGATAATTAGCGTGGCCAGAATATCGGCAGTAGAATCTACATGGTCCAAATCAAATTCCGCCATCTCTTTTTCTAGAGTAGCCTGCTGTGCATGGCTCGACTTCCTACTTAGGGCATCAGCCACTCGATTGGCCTTCCCTGGGTGATAACTGATGGTCAAGTCGTAATCTTTCAGCAACTCTAACCATCTCCTTTGGCGCATGTTCAACTCCTTTTGCGTAAACAAATACTTAAGACTCTTATGATCAGTGAACACCTCGCACTTCACTCCATATAGATAGTGGCGCTAGATTTTCAGCGCGAACACCACTGCGGCTAGTTCCAGATCATGAGTCGGATAGTTCTGCTCATAGGGCTTTAGCTGTCGTGAAGCATATGCAATGACCTTTTCGTTTTGCATCAACACGCATCCTGAAATATAAGAGTTAGACCACATCTTTAATTGTATACAAAATCAGTTGAAATTATATACATTTACCTAGCCCGTTCTTAGAAGCGTCACTGTAAATGACAAACCCTTCGGACGCGGAGGGCTGAGCAAGAATAGGGGCCGTGGTCAGTCTCCTTTTTAGTTCAGCGAAACTCTGCTCGCATTCGGTGGTCCATTCAAATTTCGATTTCTTTTGCGTCAGCCGGCTTAGAGGTACGGCGATGGATGAAAAGCCCTCTACAAATTTCCTATAGTATCCAGCCAATCCAAGAAAACTTCTTACCTCGGTCACATTAGTGGGTCGAGGCCACTCAGTGATCGCCTCCACCTTCTTTGGATCTACAGAAATTCCTTCTTCAGAAACCACATGACCCAAAAAGGCTACACTCTTCAGCCAGAACTCACATTTGCTGAACTTGGCATATAATTTGCTTCTCCGAAGTGTCTCTAAAGCCTCCCTCAAGTGTTCATCGTGAGTCTCTTCGTCGGGGGAGTATATCAGAATATCGTCAATGAACACTACAATATACTTATCCAGTTGTTTCCGGAATACCGTGTTCATTAAGTCCATAAAGGCGGCTGGGGTGTTGGTTAATCCAAAAGGCATAACCAGGAATTCGTAATGACCATAACGCGTTCGAAAAGCGGTCTTGGCTGTATCCCCAGATTTGATCATCAACTGGTGATAGCCGGATCGCAAATCAATTTTGGAAAATACTCTAGCCCCCCGTAACTGATCAAAGAGATCCTCGATTCGGGGTAAGGGATACTTGTTCTTGATAGTGATCTTGTTAAGCTCCCGGTAATCTATACATAATCTCATGCTTCCATCCTTCTTTTTCACAAACAGGACTGAAGCACCCCAAGGTGATACACTGGGTCGAATAAACTTACGATCCAGTAGTTCTTGCAACTGCTCCTTCAACTCCTTGAGTTCTGCTGGAGCCATACGGTATGGTGCCCTGGATATGGGTTCTGCACCGGGTATGAGATTGATCTCGAACTCGACCTCTCTTTCCGGTGGCAGTCCTGGTAATTCCTCGGGGAAGACATCTGTAAATTCCTTTACCACAGGGATTTGGTCGATCTGCGGAATCTCTTGTTCAGCACCCATTGCGTAAATCAAAAATCCTTCTCTTCCTTTCTTCAGTGCTCGAAAGGCCTGAGTCGCAGTCAAATAAAACTTTTGGGGTGCCTTCTTAAATTTAGGGTTCCCTTGAAAAACAGTTTCGCCCAGTTCAGGTTGCTTCATGATGACTTGGAGTCGTCGGCAATCAATGTTTGCATGATACCTTGCTAAGAAGTCCATGCCTAAGATGACGTCGAAGTCGTACATTTGAATCGGTATCAAGGTCACAGAGAACTGCAGACCGTTAATCTCCAATCCACATTCCTTGTAACGTTGATGAGATACGAGTACTCGGCTGCCAGCGGCTTGTACGCGATAGGGAGTCTCAAGCCATTCAGAAAGAACATCCAGCTTCTTAGTAAACCTCTTTGCCACAAACGAGTGACTCGCCCCACTATCGAACAAAACGTTGGCTGGCACTTTGTTAATTAAAATTACACCTACCATATTCAAGGTTTAGCACACAACATACATCAATAGCAACTAGAATTTAATCCAACTTCAAATTTAAGTACTTAAATAAATGTACCCGTCACCACGTCGGCCGACTCCTCGACTTTGGCATCCGTCATCGCATGTACCCGGGCATTGGTCCGGCCTCGTCCTCCTTGTTGAGCCTGTGTCTGCGAGTTTACCTGAGCCGGTGTTGAGCATTCCTTAGCAATATGTCCTTGCTTCCCACAGTTATAGCACGTTCTCTGATCCTTCCGACATGGTCCTGGATGGAAACGTCCGCACAGTGTACACCGTGGGATAGGTGCCGCAACCCTTACTGGTTGTGCATCAGTCAGTGCCGGACCCTCAATCATCGGGGTTTGAATCGCTGTCCTCTGCTGTCGTTCTGGTCGAAATGGTTGCCCAGACTGTGGGCGCCGAGGTACTTTCAGTCATCTCCCTGATCTGCCCGTCTGCAGCTCCTCACGGGGCCTCTTCAGTCTCTCTAGTGCAGCTGCCCTTTCCAAATTTCTCTCGACCCGACGACATACCTCCAGCAATCCTTCAAATGTGGTGGCCTCTGCACAAACGATCGCCTATTGGATGCGAAAACTCAAACCTGTGTGGAACTTTAGCATCTTGGCCTCTTCGTTGTCCATGATGCATGACATGTATTGGCCCAGCTCATGAAATTTCTCAGAGTATTGATCCACCGTCATGGACCCTTGAGTCAGCAGCTGGAATTCCGTCATCCTTCTCTGAATAGCACTACCCGGAACATAGTGCTTCTTATACTCCTCAACAAATTGCTCCCAAGTCACTGGTGGAGTCAATTTGCGTTTCACTCCGTTCCACCACTTCTCAGCTTCCCCTTCCAAGAACGGGGTAGTCACCTCTACTTTCAGATTCACGGGTACTTGTATCAGTCTTATTTGTTCAGTTACATTTTTAAGCCAAATCTCGGCTTCCTCAGGCCGAGTGGTACCCCGGAACATCGGTATTCGGGAGTTCTGCATCTCCCTGTAATAGAACCTCAAACCCTGCTGTGGTGCGGGCGGTGGTGGTGGCGGTTGTTGTTGCTGCTGTTGCTGAGTGTGCTGAAGTATTTGGGCAATCTGTGCCTGTTGCTCTGTCATCTGAGTATACTGCTGGGCCATCTGTGTTTGCTGATGGGCTATTAAGGCCGTCAGATTGGCCAGTGTATCCGCGAGGTTTTGGGGAATCGCCCCTTGCCCCTGACGTTCGTCTCCGTCATTTCCACTATTTCCTGATGGCTCACGTCGCGGAGGCATTGTCTGTGGACAATTTAAAACACGTTAGACAAAATTGACCTAAGAGTATTGTAAAAGCGGTACAGGAATGGAGGCCAAAGGAAAAGATAACCTATCCTGTCTACATACTAACGGCACTCGCCAACCAAAACCCCAATCATAGCTTATGTCTACTTCATTTTATTCAAATTTGAAAATCATTTGAAAACGGACCGTCACTTATCTTAAGGTAATTAACTAATCTATTACGTTCCCGAGGCGTATCTGAAGCCTGGGCTCTGATACCACCTGTAGCGCCCCGCTCCCGAGCTCCATCCTCGGAAACGGTGCACCTGCCGTATCTCACTCAGGAGAATACAAGGCGTCACATCAACCTGCTACACGTCAGTGCTGACATAGAAAAGTTTTCCTTTTCTTCCTGCGGAAACGATAAGTCGCAACACTAATTGAAATTAGATAACTTTAAGAAAATAACGACGGAAAAGCTAGGCTGACCGGGCCTTACAAATCAAGGTCAAACGTCCAAGTGAAAAACATGAAATTGTTTTTAGAAGAAATACTGAATATTAAAATGTCTGTGTCACCCCCAAAGCATCACAAAAAAGCTTGTCTCCATCCTTTCCGCAGCCGTATCTACGAGTCACTCGGCCCACTCCACGGTATCGGACTCATCCTCAACGAAGATATAGTCATACTCTGTCTCGGCTACATATGGAATAGTAGGTGTGAGTGATGGTAATCACCCAGTAGGTGCCTCTCAAAACAATACAAAACTTACATACCTAAAACGATATCTCCACGTAAACACATAGAACAGATAGCATACAACCGAAAGGTAAGACACTCCACGTACTCAACATAAACTACATGACATGGCTTATACGGAAATAAACAATCCACACAAAATGCCTGCGCAAATACGTGATGCATGCTCACATAACGTGTCACACGCAACTAGAAACATGTCAGGCAATATGCTCCTAGGCCTATATGCAATGCATGCTCCCGGGACCTAGTTCCAGCGTCATGGTCTCTAGCCACCACTTGCCGTTCTGGACACCCACGCCCTATAGACGCTGTGTATCGTACGGCACCCACGCCCTATAGACGCTGCGTATCTCATGACACCCACGCCCTATAGACGTTGCGTATCCGTACGACACCCACGCCCTATAGACGCTGTGTATCACATGACACCCACGCCCGACCGACGCTGTGTATCATCACGGCCCCCACGCCCTATAGGCACTACGTATCCTCCGAACACGCACACCCTCAGACAATGGGTACCTCATGCAATGCACGTGCCATGAATGCAAGGGGAAAGGGGAAGAAAACAGTGGGACGTCATCCTCTGACGTCGATAGTTCGACGTGGTTCTGAG
>AP025044.1:32778034-32945308 GCA_036186865.1 Eustoma russellianum
ACCTTGCAAAAGGTTAAGGCTTGGTTAGGGAATTCATTTTCAATGAAGGACTTGGGTTAGGCTACCTATATCCTTGGTATCAAGATCTATAGAGATAGATCTAAAAGGATAATAGGCTTGAGTCAGAGTACATACATAGATAAAATGTTGAAGAGGTTCAACATGCAAGAGTCCAAGAAAGGATTCCTGCCTATGTCTCATGGCATTCATCTTAGCAAGAATCAATGTCCTCAGACATCTGATGAACGAAATCGAATGAATAAAATTCCTTATGCTTCTGCTATAGGATCGATCATGTATGCCATGTTATGTACTAGACCAGATGTCTCATATCCATTGAGCACAACAAGTAGATATCAAGCTGACCCTGGTGAAGGTCACTGGACAGCTGTCAAGAATATTCTTAAGTACCTCAGAAGGACTAAAGATGTATTCTTGGTGTATGGAGGTTTGGATGACGAGTTAGTTGTAAATGGTTACACATATGCTAGCTTCCAAACCGACATAGATGATTTCAGATCGCAGTCCGGTTTTGTATTCACATTGAATGGTGGAGCTGTTAGTTGGAAGAGTTCAAAACAAAGCACTGTGGCTGATTCTACAACAGAGGCTGAGTATATAGCAGCATCAGATGCAGCTAAAGAAGCAGTTTGGTTGAAGAAGTTCATCACTGAGCTAGGAGTAGTACCTAGCATTGCAAATCCTGTGGACATTTATTGTGACAACAATGGTGCCATAGCACAAGCAAAAGAGCCTAGGTCTCATCAGAGATCTAAACATATACTCAGACGGCTACCATCTCATTCGAGACATCATCGATAGAGGAGATGTCAAGATATGCAAAGTTGACACAAACGATAACATAGCGGATCCATTGACTAAGCCCTCTCTCACGGGTCAAGCATGATCAGCACACTAGATCTATGGGTCTCAGATATTTGTAGGCCTAGTGCAAGTGGGAGATTGTTAGTGTATGTGCCCTAGGCCATGATTTGGATATTTATGTTATGCATTTATTATTAATAAAAGAGGTTTTATTATCATTATTGTTGGTTAGTATGTTACACAATTTTGATATATGTCCCTGATTCATTATTGTTATGGAGATAAATAAT
Organism: Eustoma russellianum; assembly: GCA_036186865.1. NCBI lineage: Eukaryota > Viridiplantae > Streptophyta > Magnoliopsida > Gentianales > Gentianaceae > Eustoma > Eustoma russellianum. The sequence continues at coordinate 32,779,150 of AP025044.1, forward strand.
TTATAATCAGTATGAGTATTGATTTGATAATCATGAGATGATTATGTGTATGGTGATACGAATCAATCTTCATAGATACTTGTTAGAGAACATTGTATTGGATAGACCCATCATGAGATTGCTACATGGATTAACGTCATAAGTAAATCTCATGATAGTCATGTTTTAATCCTTTGACTTGAGATTGTCATAGTTTCCAACATAAGGACTATTATATTTTGACATGATCAAACGTTATCCGTAACTGGATAATAATAAAGGTCATGATTGAATGTGATAGAAATTATGTAGAGGATATTGAACAATCAAGATAGAATTCGTCCCTCTCTTTTGAGAGAGATATCTTTGGGCCCCTCGATTAGTGAGACTGTGAAATGCATGGCCTGTGCTCAGATGAATTGATAGTGTGATCAGTATCATTTGTTTTATCAGTCTACTTAGAGATCGAGTAATCATATGTTTGAACTATATAAGTATGACGTTGACCATGACTTATGTTCAACTAGATATCGTGTGACACAAGGGATTAATGCATGTACTATTATTAGGCTAGTTGGACTTTACTCGTATTAATTGGGTAGTTGTGTAATGCCTTGCTAGAGGCCAATACGACTTGTTGGTTAATATAGAGATTTAATCAACTGCCAATTAATATGGGCCTATCGGGTCACACACAAGATGCGTATGGCTGAGATTAATAATATTAATAATATTAATATTGGATATTAATTATTATTATTTTTATTATCTGTTTTTTTGATATTAATAATCTTAATATTTGATATTAATTATTATTATTATTAATTTCGTTTTTTTGTATATATTTATATCATCGGATAATAACAGAGAATCCATATTTGATATGGATTTTGATTGGTTTTATCTAATCCTAACAGAATCCGTATCTGATACGGATTTGATAGCGTTAACAATCCGATCTGTCAATCGGATTTGATATCTATATTATGTATGGAGCTTGGCGTATCTCATACACCAAGCAATTAGAAAAACAAAGAACAGGAAAACGAAAACCCTAGAATCGGTTTTTGAGAAAAACGAGTTCTTCAGCCGCGCCGTTTGAAGAGCTAGCACTCCGTACGGAAGCGTTTGTGTGGATACCGATAGAGGGTGATCGTATTTTCGCATCTGCTCGTCTGCGTAATTCGGATCTACAAAGGTAATTTTTTCGAGTTTCTTTTCATCGAATATTAAACGAACAACATGGATCCTTGGTAGGGAAATCGAAGATCAAGTTTTTGTTTTTTTTTCCGCTGTGCGTTTTGCAGTGATCTCGGTTGATTTCCTAACACATACGGCATGCAGAAGTACGAATTCTTATCTTGAATTCGGTATCCTTGGACAAAAACGAATTATCACAGGGTATGAAACTCTGTTCAATCACCAAAACACCCAAAAACGGAGGAAGGAACGAACTAACAACACTGAGCAATCAGCCGAACCCGCTCAACCGTGACATCACTACGGGAGAAGAGGACAAAATGTAAGCTTCACTGCACCTATGAGGGACTGAAAAAAACACACGAAAGAAACACAGTTTCAATTGGTTGGATTTCCCGAATGATGCCAGGAGAATCATCATGGCTTGAAGAAATAACATAATGTTGGGTGGCACTAAGGTGGGGGTACCAACCTTTGTGACTGTCACACTAGTAGGACAACACGTGCCAATGATGGGCCCCCGAAGTCACAATGGCAGCACATGAAACAGATGACATTCTGTTGGAAAATGAATTATTTTGATGAATTTAAAAGATGTTTGAAAATGAGCTAAAAAGATATTTCATAATTTGGAATTGGACCAAAATGAGAAAAAACGCATTGCGAGAGATAGATCCCTCACATAGGGGAGAGATTGTAGGAATATGAATGTTTTTGATAAAGCTTAAAAGATGTTGAGAAAAGGATCTCAAAAGTCAGTTTATACTTGGAAATAAGAAAGTAACATCATACCCTGACATAGATCTCTAAGAGAGATCTATGTATACATCATACCCTGATATAGATCTCTAACAGAGATCGGTGTATACATCATACTCTGACATAGATCTCTAATAGAGATCTATGTATACATCATACCTTGACATAGATCTCTAATAGAGATGGATGTATACATCATACCCTGACATAGATCGATCGATGTACATCATAGCCTGACATAGATCAATCGATGTACATCATACCCTCACATGGATCGATCGATGTCATCCTGAATCAAATTGAAAACACACTGTCCAACATCATACCCCCTCACATAGATCGATCGATATACATCGTACCCTGATATAGATAGATCGATGTACATCATACCCTGACATAGATCGATCGATGTACATCATACCCTTATATAGATCGATCGATGTCATCCAGAATCAGATTGAAAACACACTGTCCAACATCATACCCTCACATAGATCGATCGATGTACACCATACCCACACATAGGTCGATCGATGTCATCTAGAATTCAAAATTTTATGAACGTTGGAACAAAATCCAAGGGAGATTCATTGTGTTTTCTCTTTCCAATCTTGCTCAAATTTCTTGTGGACTTGACTCTAACCTCACACAATGCTTCCTTACTATTATATCCATGTCTAAGTGATTCTAGGTTGGTTACTAAGGATCAAATCACTCTATAGGGTGGCTAAAGACTATTTGGATATTATATTGACATTTGATGGAGTTGAAGACATGGTGGAGGCTACCAAAACATGGTGAACATCTCCTATAAATGTATGAAGCTTGGATGAGGCAAAGACACACTTTCACACATCATCAAGCTTCATTATTCATTGTTGTATATTTCTCTCACATGTGTATAAGTGCTTAAAGCTTGTTAAGCTCTTCTTTGTTCTTCATTGTTGTATATTGAGAGATAGTGAGTCTAACACAAGAGAAACCATAAATATTTGATCTCTGTTTGTATTTAGACTAGTGAGAAAGTGTGATCCCCACTACTTCCTTCAACCCACTATGAGAAAGTTCTTGAAGAGAATTTTGTTGAAGTTGTGAGGTAGCAAGAAATTGTTCTTGCTTAGAGTTGTGGTGATGTAGTTGCACAAGGGCATTTTGCGCAAGAAGTTGTTGTTGTGGTTGCTTACACTAAGGTGTTAGTATAAGTATTGCTGTGGTTGTTCTTATTAGCTTTAATAAGAAGAGTAGTTGTTGAAAATCTACTTTGACAACAAAGTGGTAGTGGAGTTGAATCATTTACGATTCAAACCACTCTATATCCGGTGTACTCATTCATTGTCTCCCATCTCCTATTCTTGCTTTGATTTTGAATTTCATTTGAGTTGAACCAAACAAGAAAATTCTGCAAAATCGCCCATCACTGTATTCACCCCTCATCTAGAATGTGTTACGGACCTAACACACTCATGCCTGTATGGAGGAAGGAAGCTTCGGCGGGGAAAATGAGAAAGGGGGAGGCCAAATGGAGCATATATTAGAGTTTGAATTTTAAATCGAAACCCCCAAAGTCTTAAAACAATTGTCCACCAGAACATGTTTTGAAAATTACAAATTCACCCCTAGTAGTTGCTGATTTTGCATATTCATGCCCAGTAGTTTCTGATTTTGCATATCATTTGTATTTTGTAAATTCACCCCCATTAGTTTTAGAATCTCCACATTTCATGCCAAAAAGTTTTGAAATTGTAGATATGATCCCAGATCCTAGAAATTGCAAAAGTCCACTATATCAACTCCGCATCTGGTATATGTACCAAAAAAAACTATGAATGGATCTTGACTATAGAGCCACGTATATTCCGATCTACGATCCTAAAGATTTTATATAGCTTTATACACTCACAAAATCCTATCTAGAGGCAGCTAGTGGCGTTTTGGTACTGGTTCAGGGGTGGGGTTGTATTGTTTTATTCATACAAATTGAAGTTAAATAACTATATATATGTCACTACGTTGCCCTATTAGTTATTGTCGCTGAGTTAAGTGACAAAGGATCTAGACCGCGTGGTACTTATGTATCTTAATTTATGTCATTTCGAGGACATTTATGCAAAGGTGATAAATGGACGTAATATGAGCGATGAGGCATGACAATGTTGATGAGGTAGCTCAACAGGGGCGTGCCATGCTTACTCATAGAACGGTCAATCAAGAATTGTTGTCTTGGGATCGCAGTCTAGGTCATTTTCTTTTAATTATCTTAAATTTCTATTTCCCTGTTTATTTACCCATAAAACAACTCCCGTGTCCTGGGAAACATACATACTTGCCAGAAATCACCGTGTTATATTTCAGTTGAATAACACTTGTGGCAGTAGCATATTTTCTTTGGTGAATTCTAATGGAGGGACCAACCACTGTATCCAATATAGACGTTTTTTAGCATTTTGTGTTATTTATAAACGAATTTTCCCAGATGACTTTGGTATACTTCATGCAAAATAAATCCAAAGTGCCCTACAATTTTTTTCATTTCTTCCAAATGGTATAGATTCACATAACACTAAAATTCAAATTCTTTAGTCTGACAATGGTAGAGAGTTTGTCAAATTTCTATGCATACCTTCTTCAACAAAAACATACTTATCTGTAAAACCACATGCCCTAGTACACAAGAACAAAATAGAGTAGCTGAACGAAAAATTGGACACTCTTTGAAATAACTCAAGCCATGATGTTTGACTCTCGGTAACCATAAACATTTTAGCCCGAAGCCCTATCCAACGCATCTTACCTTTTTAACTGCTTAACAACAAAGATTCTCATCACAAAACCTCACTACAACAAACACTAGCTACTCAAACGACTATTCCATCTATACCCTTCTTTTTGCATTTTTGGGTGCTCCATGTGTAGGACCTCAGGCGCTACCAACTCTCCCAAAACCAATTGGTGACAGGAGATGTGCATACCCTAGCCTTATAGTGCATTCAGCACACAAGCGCCCGCGGCATTCGACTGAGACCTGGCCCACACGGCCTACACCCACCGGCCTATGACACGGGACAATTGCTGCACCTAACAATCTCTCCCTCAGCAATTGATCATGCTGGGAATCGAACCCGTGACCTCGCTCTGATACCACTTGTAGGACCTCAGGCGCTACCAACTCTCCAAAATCAATTGGTGACAGGAGATGCGCATACCCTAGCCCTTATAGTGCATTCAACACACAAGCGCCCACATCATTCGACTGTGACCTAGCTACACCGGCCTACGCCCACCGGCCCTATGCCACGGGACAATTGCTGCACCTAACAATATGATACCAATTGTTAGATTATACAATGTCTTGATGATATAAAAGATGCTCTAAAAGGACTAAGATGGAAATTCACACCTTGAATTTGAAGCAAATGAGAAAAAATATTGCGAGACGTAAATCTCTCATAAACGGTTGAAGTATACATCAGCCCCTCAGGAGGCACATGGATCGATCCATGTGAAGTTTGGTAAAGGTTTGAAACTCTCAGATCCACGTCATACTCTCAGCCACGAGACGTGGATCGATCGACGTAGATCTGAGAGACTTCGTTCTCTCAGTCAGGCATACGTCAATCGATCGACGTTATAACTAAGAGACGTCGATCTCTCAGCTAAAGGTATGTCAATCGATCAACATTACATCTGAAGAGACGTCGATCTTTAAGCTAAGGTACGACGATCGATCGACGTACATCTGAGAGATGTCGATCTCTCAACTAGCAGATTGTCGATCGATCGACGTCATTCTGAGAGACGTCGATCTCTCATCTCTGGTACGTAGATCGATCGACGTCTCCAGAATTCAAAATTTTCAAACGTTGGAACAAAATCCAAGGGAGATCTATGATATTTTCTCTCTCCAATCTTGCTCAAATTTCTTGTGGACTTTAACCCAACACACTACATGTTTCCCTTGACTATTTTAACCATGTCTAAGATTCTCTAGGGTGGCCTATTCAAGATCAAATCACTTCCATAGGTGGTTTTAAAGATATTGGGCACTATTTTGACTTTTTTTAAGATGAAGACTTGGTTGGAGAACCTCAAAAACGTGGTCAAATTTATCTATAAAAAAGAAGAGGCTTGGATGAAGCAAAAACACACTTTCAACATCATCTAGCTTCAATCTTTCATGTTGGATAGTCTCTCATACTTGTAAATTTTGTTTTAAAGCTTGTTTAGCTTTTCTTTGCTCTTCATTGTTGTATATTGAGAGAAAGAGAGTCAAGCACAAGAGGAACCATAAATATTTTGATCTCTTGCTTGTGCTTAGACTTGTGAGAAAGTGTGAACCTTACTATCTTTCTTCAACCCACTGTGAGAAGTTCTTGAGGGAACTTTTGTTGAAGTTGTGAGGAAGCCAGGAAGTTGTTCTTGCTAAGAGCTGTAGTTGCCTGTAGTTGCACAAGTGTGATTTGTGCAAGAAGTTGCTGTTGTTGTTGCTTACACTAAAGTGTTAGTGTAAGTGTTGCTGTGGTTGTTCTTATTAATAAGAGAGTAGGTTGTGAAAATCCACTTTGGAAAACAAAGTGGTAGTGGAGTAGAATCATTTACGATTCGAACCACTCTATATCCGGTTGCTGTACTCATTCACTATTTCTCATCTTCCATTCTTGCTCTGATTCTTGAATATCTTTTTGAGTTGAGCCAAACGAGAAAATTCCGCAAAAGAGCCAAACACTCTATTCACCCCCCTCTAGAGTGTATTTTGGACCTAACAATTGGTATCATAGCCTAACCTTGATTGCTTGGCCTATCTTTGCAAGTAGCAAGGTTATAGATCATGACAATGACAACCTCAAACCTCAACCTCAACCTCTTCATCTCCTAAGCCTACTGCACTATTTTCCAGATCAAACATTAAAGCACATATGTTTGATGCCCAAAATATTCTTTGTGGAAATTTCGAATGATCAATCACTTGAAAGGCTGTGGATTTGATATATGGAGAGCCGTTGTCAAAGGAATTGAAGTTCCTATGATTACCAACCTCAAAAGGAGAATCAATATTCAAAGATGAGGATGACTACACCGACGAAAGAAAAGATAAGATTTGCCATTAATGGCAAAGCATTGATATTCTCTCAAGTGCTCTCACCACCACCGAGCTTATAAGACTTCAAGGTCTTTGAAACAACCTATGAGGCATGGAAAAGGCTTGAAATGATACATGAAGGAACTGAGCAAGTAAGAATGGCCAAACGACTTATGCTCATGAAGGAGTATGAGATGTTCAGAATGAAAAGCGGTGAAAGATTGAGGAGACAATCGATCGATTCACACGAATAGTGAATCAACTCTCCATGATGGACAAGAAAATCTCAAATGAAGACCTTGTCTCAAAACTCCTCAACTCTTTGCCAAGAGAATGGACACCCAAAGTCCACCACCATCACCGAATCAAAGAATCTCAAGACTCTTACCCTTGATGAGCTATCCGGTAATCTTCTTACTCATGAAATTCTTATTGATGAACAAAATAGGATGAACCCTTATCAAGCCCACACAAACATCACACAAATGATCGGTAGTAGAGTCGATGAATCGGATGAGGAAGTTGCCCTTCTAGTAAGAAAATTTAGAAGAATGGCAACTAGAAACAAAGCTCAAGCAAGAAAGTTCTTCAAAGACAATCTAAAGAAAAGGAAAGCAAGTGAAAATTGCTATAGATGTGGTCGACCCAGTCATTTCATTGCCGATTGCCACGTAAAAGAGCCGCAAAAGCAAGAGAAGAAGGTCTTTCCTCAAAAGAAGAAAGCCCTCAATGCGGAGGTAACCACATGGGATGATCTTCTTCGGAATGGAAGGAGAAGAAAGTGAAGATCCAGGTGTTGGACTTGTTGCAATGGTTGAAAATTCAAAGATTCAACATACTGTCTTATGGCAATTGAAGATGATCTTGAGGATAAATTCTAACCCTTCAAATTTTCATGATGAAATAGGAGATTTGCAAGATGATTTGAAAATTGAATCTAAAATATAAGCATTTGAAGAAAGAGTTCAAGAAATGCATCTTAGAGAATAAGAGCTTGCATGACAAGAATATTTTGATGTTTCAAGAGCATGACATCATACTAAAGAATGTGAGAAACTAAAGTTAGACTTACAAAGACTTACAAAGACTAACAAATGGTAAAAACAATTTAGACATACCACTTGGAAATCAAAGAATCGGAAACGATAAATCCGGTTTTAAGATTTAATTTATCACCTTCTTCTATTAAACCTAAGTCCTTAAAGAAGAGGGCAAATAATAGAAAAACACAACAAATTCATCACCCTTCTAAACCAAAGCATGTACCCACTTGTTTTCATTGCAACCAAACTAGGACATGTGAAGAAAGCATGTAGAGCTAGATTTGGAAGCACGTATGTTTGGAAGCCTAAGGGTCGACAAACTAACCCTAAGGACCCAACCTTCAAAGGGTACCAATGCATACATCTTTTGGTTTTGTAGGCTCTCAAGATAAATGGAGTAGCCAAAGAAGAAGGAACCAAACGGCTTATGGACAACGGATGTTCAACACACATGATCGAAGACAAAACGTTGTTCACCAAGCTCAAGCTCCAAGATGGTGGAACGGTGCATTTTGGCAATGGGAGAGCCAAAATCCTTGGACATGGAGAAATTGGTAACTCTTCTTTTACTATTAATAATGTATTATATGTAGAAGGGCTTAAGTATAATTTGATAAGTGTTAGCCAACTATGTGATGCTAATTTTCAAATTGAATTTGTAAAAAGAAAATGTGTTGTGAAAAAGAACGATAAGATTGTTTTTGAAGCTATACGTAAAAATGATGTTTACAAATTTAGCACACATGATTTGACATCACAAAATGTTTCTTGCCTAGTTGCCAAAAATGATTTGACTCAACTATGGCATAGACGACTTGGACATATTAGTTTTAAAATTTCAAAGATATTTACAAAAATGAAAAAGTCCAAGGTCTTCCAAAATTAAATTTCGAAAACCATGGCTTATGTGACACTTGTCAAAAGGCAAAACTTGTTAAAACAAGTTTCAAGCCCAAAAGTGAAATCTCTACCACTAAACCTATATAATTGCTTCATATGGATTTGTATGGGGATATTGGTACGGCAAGTCTAAGTGGAAAACATTACACCTTTGTGGTGGTAGATGACTTCTCTAGGTACACTTGGGTAATGTTCTTAGCTAAAAAGAATGATGCATGCCAAGAATTTATAAAGCTTTGTAAGAGATTAGAAAATCAAAGAGAGGACACAATTAAGGAATTAGAAGTGATAGAGGTGGGGAGTTTGATGGAGAATTTCAAGAATTTTGTGTATCCAAAGGGTATGGACACAATTTCTCAGCTCCAAGAACTCCTCAACAAAGTGGTGTTACAGAAAGAAAAATAGAACACTTCAAGAAATGAGTAGAGCCATGCTAAACGAATTTGAGCTACCCAAATATTTTTGGGCTGAAGCGGTAAATACCGCTTGTCATGTGATCAATAGAGGTTATTTGAGACCACTTCTCAAAAAGACTCCTTATGAGCTTTGGAAAGGTAGAGTACCAAATATTGGTTATTTCAAGGTATTTGGCTGTAAATGTTTTATACTTAACACCAAAGATAACTTGGATAAACTCGACTTCAAAGCGGATGAAGGAATCTTTATGGGGTATGCTCAAAATAGCAAGGCATTTAGAGTATATAATAAAAGAAGCATGAAAGTTGAAGAATCAATTCATGTCAAGTTTAGTGAACTCAATGAGGATAAATCAAACATTAATGATGATGATGATGAAATAATTGAAGTAAGCCATATAGAGAAATTTCAAAAGGTAATATTTTTATTGACCTTAGGATTGATCCACTTGAACCTAAGGTTGAAGATGAAAAAGTAGGAGGAGATACCTCAAATTTACCGGATTCATATAAGTATAGGAAAGATCACCCTAAAGAGTTGATATTAGGTGAAACTAGCCAAGACATAATGACTAGGAGAAAATTCAATGAAAATGCTTTCATCTCACAAGTTGAGCCTAAAATATAAAGGAGGCAATAAATGATGAAGATTGGGTCTTAGCTATGCAAGAAGAATTAAATCAATTTGAAAGAAGTGATGTTTGGGAATTAGTTGCTAAACCTAGTGATCATCCCGTAATTGACACTAAATGGGTATTTAGAAACAAAATGGATGATAAAGGAAACATCACTAGAAACAAAGCTAGGTTAGTAGCCCAAGGCTACAGGCAAGAGGAAGGCATAGCTATGATGAGACCTTTGCCCCCGTAGCTAGGTTAGAAGCTATTAGGATGCTATTAGCATATGCATGCTATAAGGATTTCAAACTATATCAAATGGATGTGAAATCCGCATTCTTCAATGGAATAATTCAAGAAGAGGTCTATGTAGCTCAACCACCAGGGTTTGAAAATCATGATTATCCAAATCATGTATTTAAACTCAAAAAGGCCCTTTATGGACTGAAACAAGATCCTAGGGCTTGGTATGATAGGTTAAGTAACTTCCTACTTGAAAATAAGTTTTCAAGAGGAAAAGTCGACACTACTCTTTTTATTAAAGAACAAGGAAACCATCAGTTGCTTGTTCAAATTTATGTGGATGATATCATATTTGGTGCTACTAATGATTCTCTTTGTGAGCATTTTTCAAAATTGATGGAAGGAGAATTTGAAATGAGCATGATGGGCGAACTCAACTACTTTCTTGGTCTTCAAATCAAGCAAACTCAAGATGGAGTATATATATCTCAAACAAAGTATACAAAGGATTTGCTCAAGAAGTACAAATTCGAGGATGGAAGGAGTGTGAGCACTCCGATGAGCATAAGTACAAAGCTTGACAAAGACGAAAAAGGAAAGCCGGTTGAGGTAACAAAATATAGGGGTATGATTGGTAGCTTACTTTATTTAACCGCTAGTAGACCGGATATTTTGCATGCTGTATGCTTATGTGCTAGATTTCAAAGTATGCCTAAGGAATCACATTTAGTTGCTATTAAACGTATCTTTAGGTATTTGAAAGGAACTTTGAATTTTAGGTTGTTTTATCCCAAAAATAGATGTTTTGATTTAAGGGGGTACAGTGACTCCGACTATACCGGAAATCTTGTTGATAGGAAAAGCACCTCCGGGACGTATCAATTCCTTGGGGATTTCTTGGTTTCTTGGTTCTCCAAGAAACAAAATAGTGTGTCACTTTCAACGGCGGAATCCGAATATGTATCGGCCGCTTCGTGTTGTGCACAACTACTTTGGATGATCAATACTTTGAACGATTCTAATATCAAGTTCGATAAAGTTCCCATCCTATGTGACAACACATCAGCCATAAATATAACACAAAACCCGATTCATCATAGTAGGACCAAACATATAGAAGTGAGGCATCACTTCATAAGGGATTGCATTCAAAAAGGATTGGTATGCGTTGAATTTGTCCCAACAAATGACCAACTAGCTGATATATTCACAAAATCTCTTCCCACTGAGACATTTGAGTCTATTAGAACAAGATTAGGGATGATAAACATTAGTTAGAGGGATAAAATTGAAAATCTCCAAAACTAGTATACGTCGATCGATCGACGTATCAAAACAAGAGATCGACGTACGTCGATCTCTGACATCGATCGATCAACGTACATCGAACTTAGACGTCGATCGATCGACGTCGTTGAATCTGCAACCTTTAAAACTCTTAAACACGCAAACCCTTCTTCATTTCTAACAAATTCCATCAGCGAAACCCTACAAAGTAGGCACCCCCTCTTTCCAAAATCCTTTCTCTCTTCAATTTCATCTCTAAATCAAGATTCAACTCATCTCTGCTCTTGATTCTTGAGTTCATCTCTTGAAATCCTCTATTTCAATCCAAGATTCTAAATCTTTCAAGCCCTAATTTCTCTCAAAATGTCTTCAAGGAGCAAAAATATAACAAAGAGGCCAAGGTCTTCTAGGGGTGGAGGAGAAGGTTCAAGCACCTCTTCTCAAGGACAAACATCTCAACCTCGAAGAGAGCAATCTATGGATGAGAGTATATCACAAGTGCTAGCCACAATTAGGAGTAAGTTGACTCTCTAAAACTTCCCTTGGATCAAAGCCAAAGATGCCAAGGATGCTTTGGAGGAATCCCTAATCCCTGGGCATGTAAGTTACATCTTTAGACATGCTCAAAAATTATTTGATAAATGGGAAGATGATGATAGACCCACTATCCCACTCAAATTGCTTAGAATAAATGATATTCTAAGCAATGATGAACTAAGTCCCATCATTGAATGGTTAGATGTTCAAGAGTGGAGAAATATTTGGAATGAGAATGAGATGCTCAAAATGTCCACTAAATATATTAGGCTTTTTTATGCGAATTTATGGATTGAATACATAAATGGCCTTCCCTTAGCTCTACATTCAATTATTGATGGACACCATGTGAAATGGAAAGTTGAAAAAATGTGTAACTTGATTGGTGTACCCAACGAAGGGTACTATGAGTTTGATGCATGGAAATAGGATACGTCTAGGTGGAAAGTCTCTGAAGATGAAGTGAAAACTTTCTTAGGCTTCCATCCAAGTAAAAACACAAATGATATGCCTTTAGTTTATCGTACCCTTCTTGCCATTGTTACATTCTGCATCAATGGTAAATCCGCAAAATTGCCAAGTAACCTTGACTTCTACATAGCATACCGAATAGCTAACCGTGAGAAGGTTAACTTTGGGGATCTTTTTATGACAAATGTTGTCGAAGCCGCAACCAAACAAAACAAAGCCCTTCCCTATAGTAACCTTATCTAAGGACGCTTGTGAAGTCGGGTATTTATGTGGATGACACGGGTGTTGACAACATAACGCACAAGGACTTCTATGATAAAGTCAACATCCAACAAATACTGAAGTCTAGAAAAGAAGCAATGAAGAGAGAACAAGAGGAAGAAGCAAGAGAAGACGAAGACCTTCCGGATGAGGCATCCATTCCCGAACCGGATACTCAACAAGAACCAAGTAGCTTGAGCTCAAATGTCCCAGAACTTCAAGCTCAAGTTACTAGTCTTCAACAAGATGTTGGGGAGCTTCGCAGCAAAGTATCCGTACATGAGTCGAGGTTTGCAAAGCTCAAGGCAAAGATGAAAGCTTGCATTCCTGGTATCACCTTCTCTTCAGATGAAGACTAGGGTGTTTGTTTAGCTTGCTTCTTGTTCTAGCTTAGTATGTGTTGTTAGTTGTAAAACTTGATTGTGCCTTTGAATTTAATGAAGTAATCTTGCTTATTGTTTGATGCTTTCAAAAAGGGGGAGAAAATAGCTATTGGCTGGCTTATTTGTCAAAGTGTTTTATTGGCTATTATTAGTGGCTATTGTTGCTTAAGTGCTTATTTGTTAAAATAGTTTATTGCATGATGAGATTGGTTGATGAAATAATTTTTGGTAGCTGGAAAAATGAGGTAAGTTTGGAAATTGGGATCTTTGTTAATTGTTGGTAAAATGAAAATGAGCATGAAGAGTTACTGATGCATGTTTGAGAGAGTTGGTTTGTTGATACACGTTTGGTTGAGGGGGAGAAATTTTCAAAGAAAAGTATTTTGGTTGGAGTTGTAAAATCTTGTTCACATTGACTACTACGGAAGTTATAAAGTGCTTATACTTAGGGGAGATTGATATTTTTCAAGATTGAAACATTCAAACAGTTAAAATGAAGCAAAAACATCTTTTAGAATCATGGTTTTGAAATCATCAAATAGGGGGAGATTGTTAGATTATAAAATGTTTTGATGATATAAAAAGATGCTCTAAAAGGACTAAGATGGAATTTCACACCTTGAATTTGAAGCAAATTGAGAAAAACATATTGCGAGACGTAAATCTCTCATAAATCGGTTGAAGTATACATCAGCCCCTCAGGAGGCACATGGATCGATCCATGTGAAGTTTGGTAAATGATTGAACTCTCAGATCCACGTCATACTCTCAGCCAAGAGACATGGATCGATCGACGTAGATCTGAGAGACAACGTTCTCTCAGTCAGGCATACGTCAATCGATCGACGTATAACTGAGAGACGTCGATCTCTCAGCTAAAGGTATGTCGATCAATCGACATACATCTGAGAGACGTCGATCTCTCAACTAAAGGTACGTCGATCGATCGACGTACATATGAGAGACGTCGATCTCTCAGCTAGCAGGCGTCGATCGATCGACGTCATTCTGAGAGACGTCGATCTCTCACCTCTGGCACGTAGATCGATCGACGTCTTCAGAATTTAAAAATTTTCAAACGTTGGAAAAAAATCCAAGGGAGATCTATGATATTTTCTCTCTCCAATCTTGCTCAAATTTCTTGTGGACTTTAACCCAACATACTACATGCTTCCTTGACTATTTTAACCATGTCTAAGATTCTCTAGGGTGGCTATTCAAGATCAAATCACTCCATAGGGTGGTTAAAGATTATTTGGGCACTATTTTGACTTTTTTGAAGATGAAGACTTGGTGGAGAACCTCAAAAACGTGGTCAACTTTATCTATAAAAAGAAGAGGCTTGGATGAAGCAAAAACACACTTTCAACATCATCTAGCTTCATCTTTCATTGTTGCATAGTTCTCTCATACTTGTAAATTTTGTTTAAAGCTTGTTTAGCTTTTCTTTGCTCTTCATTGTTGTATATTGAGAGAAAGAGAATCAAGCACAAGAGGAACCATAAATATTTGATCTCTTGCTTGTGCTTAGACTTGTGAGAAAGTGTGAACCTTACTATATTTCTTCAACCCACTGTGAGAAGTTCTTGAGGGAACTTTTGTTGAAGTTGTGAGGAAGCAAGAAGTTGTTCTTGCTAAGAGCTGTAGTTGCTGTAGTTGCACAAGTGTGATTTGTGCAAGAAGTTGCTGTTGTTGTTGCTTACACTAAAGTGTTAGTGTAAGTGTTGCTGTGGTTGTTCTTATTAATAAGAAGAGTAGTTGTTGAAAATCCACTTTGGAAACAAAGTGGTAGTGGAGTAGAATCATTTACGATTCGAACCACTCTATATCCGGTGTACTCATTCACTATTTCTCATCTCCCATTCTTGCTCTGATTTTGAATATCTTTTTGAGTTGAGCCAAACGAGAAAATTCCGCAAAAGAGCCAAACACTGTATTCACCCCTCCTCTAGAGTGTATTTCGGACCTAACACCATGTTTATCTATATTTGAAAAACCAAACGCTCTAAACTAGACCCCTCTGCCGAAAAGTGTGTATTTGTCAGTTATGGTACTCATTAGAAAGGATATCGATGTCATAATGCCGTCACTTGATGAGTGTATGTCACTATAAATTGTGTCTTCTTTGAGTCTGAGTATTTCTTTGACCACTAACCTCGGGCTCAGGGCGAGCATACCGATAAACCACTGGGATGGCTGGACAACCTCAGTTATCTAGAGGATATTCCAACAGAGTGACTAAATGGAACCACCAAGGAAACCATTCTGAACAAAGAAAGGGCTCACGAGACACTAGAACCCACCGATGAGTCTTCTTTGCTGGATATCCTATAAGAGGGTAAATGAAATACTTCTTGATGGAGAACTTTATATTTTACATACTACGGATAATACTGATGTTTCCAAAGAGCAACACGTAAGGAGTCATCACTCAGGAAGGAATAAGGCGTACCTTTATTGCGATATTGATCCGAATAGGTGTCCATGTCCTTCAAGTATCCAGTAAATGTGGACAAAGAGAGGATAAGAGAGTGTGCGAAGGTGTTGTTTACGTCTCTGTTTGTGGAAACAATTTTGCAAATAATCTAGGAAGCAAGTGAGAGAGAAGAGTGATGGTAAGAAATTAAAATAGAAATGGAAGCCTTAAAAAAATGAAATGTGGGAGAAATATATTTTACTGAAAAGGAAAAACCTGTGGGATGTTTGGCGGGCATTCACCATCAAATATAAAGCAGACGAAACTACTGAATGATATAACACTAGGCTGGTAGCTAAGAGTTATAGACAGACATATAGGATTGATTGTTGACTTTCTGTCTGGTTGTAGAAATTGATACTATTAGAGCATTGTTCTCAGTAACAGCAAACAATGATTGGTCAATTCACCAGTTTAACATTAAAAATGCCTTTTTACACAAAGAACTCAAAGAGAAAGTGTATATGGAAGCTTCAGTGAGTTTTTTAGTGAGGTTTTGAAAACTTAAGTGTTTAGACTTAGAAATGCACTCTATGGGTTAAAACAATCACCTCGTGCATGGCTCGAGAGGTTTAGAGAAAAGCCAATCACACCTTGTTCTTCAAGAAGAGGGGGACTTAGTTACAAGCCTAATTATATATGTGGACGACATGATCATCACAGGGAGTGATAAAGAAGTGATCACACAGCTTCAGAAGAATCTATTTACAAAATTTTAAATGAAAGACTCGTGCAGATTGAAGTAATTTTGTAGAGATTCAAGTTCTCTGCCAGATAAAAGACTCTTCATATCCCAACTAAAATATGTTCTAGACTTGTTGACTGAGATTGTGATGCTAGATATTAAACTCGTTGACACTCCGATGGTTGTAAACCATTGATTACAAAGGACAAAAGGGGCTAAGTTGGTGAATCAAAACAATATCAAAGGCTCGTTGAAAAACTAATTTATGTATCAAATACTAGGCTTGGTATTGCTTGCACTGTTGAACGAGTAAGTCATTTCATATCCCAACCTCATAAAGAACACATGGAAGTAGCTATGAGGATAGTGAGGTAATTAAAAGGGACACCAGAAAAGGATATAGTGTTTAGGAAACACAAATACTTAGACATTGAAGTCTATATTGATGCTGGTTAGACAGACGACAAAAACAGATAGGCGGTCTACTTCATTATATTTTTTCTTGGTAGCGGTTAACTTGATCACATGGAGAAGAAAGAAACAAGGTGGCGGTGTTATCTAGTGCAGAGGCAGATTTTAAAGAAATCACAAAAGGTGTTATAGAGATTATGTGGCCGAATAAGTTGATATATGAGATTGGATTCCCGTCCAGACTCCCGATTGAAATAATGTGCAATAACAGGCAGTGATTAGTATTTCTGAGAATCCAGTACCGTACAGCTGAACCAAACATGTGGAGGTGGATACACACTTTATTAAGGAGAAACTTGAAAAGGACGTCATTAAGCTTCCATTCATAAAGTCCGAAGATCACTTGACAGATAGTCTCAGGAAGACGATCATCAGAAGGTCTTTGACTCAACATTGTATAAGTTGAGTATTTATAATCCTACTACCCAACTTGAGGAGAGTTATCATTTATTGTATTTTGTCCTATATTGTATAATAAGTAAACCTTGTCTGCCATTGAATCTCAATGAAAATACAATTTTGAGTGTGTGTAAGCATATACGACATATACACATATATATGTTTTTGTATATACGCATATATACACAGTCATATATATATACACACACACTATACATATATACACATGTCGGAACAAGGTTGGAAGGACGGATAGATGAGTTGAAAGAGAAGATTCCAGGAGAATCTGATAGTCCATGTGATAGCTGACTGGTTGAGTGCAGATATAGAAGTATTCTATTGCTCATAAGTTACTGTAACAGTGATGCATCCTTTCTGAAAGCACATTTAATGAGTTCATAAAATTGTTAACAACCAACCTACCAGGTTACCCATGTTTATGATAATAAATATTTCCTTATTCCATTCTTCTTCCGAGCAGTTAACTTCAATTATTTATACTCAAGGGAGTACCGCACCAATATTTTTTATAAAAAAGGGTTATCCCAAACCAGAAAAGTGCTGAAGGCCCCTACTAACTTGTTTGTATATCTTTGTTGAAGATGTAAATCGAAGATGTCTCAGTGAACAACTTCAGAATTTATCTTATCTCAATAAACTTTTATCTTTCCTCAATACTGGGAATCCGCATCCAAACATTGACATGATTTGTACCCACAATATTTCTTTTTATTACTGAACATACATATGATCTCACAGTTTGGCTATCAGGTTGCTTTTGTCCTATTATTGTTTTGTTTCTTTTTTTTTTTGAAAAATATGTTTCTTTCTCCTTTTCTGTGGAAGAACCAATTATAATTATTATAATTGATTGCAAATGTCTCGTGATTTATTTATACATCACTAATGTAGATCACATGTATAAACGTATCTGTACGTTTTATTGGCTAGATATGTTGCAATTATTGACTGCATTAATGATCAGATTTGATTCTGATTGATTGACAATTAATATAATTCTTTGATGGAAGGAATTAATTGTCAGTTAAACATGGAAAGGGGTCCCTGTAGCCTATAAATAGAGGACCTATGATATTCCATCGATCCAAACAATGCAACATTCAGATAGGCATAGGTTGTAAGACTCTATTTCCCACATGAGTTCATCTCTTCAGCAGACATCCATTTTGAAGGCATCGACTAAGCGATAATGGCCGGATGTAACTTTTATGCTTCCGTTATTAATTTTGGTCTAACATTTAATATCAGAGCCACCTTTGACCATATCGTTTGTATTTAAAAAACTTTCTTCCGTACTCTTTAATGCAATTTAATCGTTCAAAGGTTATGAAATTATAGTTTTTGAGGACTTTAATATTGTTAACCGTGTTTAAATTTGTGTATCACGGTTCAAACATACACAAATATTCTGGACGGTTTGGTTGTTTATGGCTGCTTCACAGTTTACGTACGTGCTTGAATACCATTAAGTTCTTTGCGAAATCAAGATTTGACAATATGCAGCAGTATATAAATCTACTTAATTGCCTTCGGTTTCGTTGTACGTAATTTGATGCATAGTATAATGTTTTGTTTAACAATAGAAGTTTTCCTTTTATAGATGCCTTATCATGGTATTTCTTTAGATTATGAATAGTTGACAATCAAATTTTGATTTTGGTGGCTCGTCATATTCGTTCAAAAATTGTACAAATTGGTTAAAGCCGTTGAGAATACATTTAATCCAGTTGTCTAATTCAATCTCACAAAATTTAATGTTTTGGCTTTGGGTCACTGCTATATGATGTATGTGATCAAGTTGTTTTGTCATGTACCTAAGTAATTCAAGAGAATATGATTCACTAATTTAAGTGTATAATGGTTTTGGATTCTGTGCAAATTACATCAGTTGTCAACTTTTAATATTCTGGAAGCTGAACTTATTTTGGAATTCGAATAAAAAAAATTTGGGGCCAAATTTAGTTCCAGTCCAAATTTTTTATGTTCTGGCTGCGAAATCGATTTTATGGCTTCTCTCTTACTTAGCTCCTAAATGTAGTAACATCAAAAACTTGAATATGTGATAGGTTAAGAAATATGTTTGGACGATTTTCAAAATTATGATTTTAAGTATTACATGTCATAAAATGGCACATATGATGTTATAAATGTTCAAAAGTTGAATAAGTAAAGAAAAATGACATTGATCTCTCATGTTATTGCATTTGGATCGATCGATGTACATCAATATCCGTCACATTGATCGATCTATGAAGGCAGGGAATAATCAAGACCTTACTGTGAGACATCGATCTCTAAACCTGAAACACAATCGATCGATTGATGTACACATTGATCTCTCACTCCGATCGGTCGATGTAGGTCAGAGACAACTTTGAACCTCACTATGAGACATCGATCTCTTAAGCAGAGACACTTCGATCGATCGATGTCTAGGGTTTTTAGAAATTTTTCTAAAATGTGATAAAATGGTTGTTTTCATTTTACATGATTCATATATGTTTATCATGGTGTTATTATGCGATTTTGATAAATATCATGCATTGTGACTAACATGCCTTGGAAGTTTCTACAACTTACCAAAAAGGGCAAAAGTGGTATTTTGAGATTTTGTAGGTACTTGACATTGTGAAAATGTTTGAAGGACTTATTTATCTCTTATTTATCATCACAAAGATGTTATTATATGTATTTTTCACTATCAGGGTCATTTTCAGAGTTTTCTCTCACCAAGAGCATTTTGGTCCATTTTACCCTCCGAGTGTATTTTCGTCATTTTACTCAAAGAATCTCTTGTGTATCTTATTATCCTTATTCTGGAGTTTATTTATGATATTCTTGAAGATTATGATATTATCGACGGTAGAGGGATATGTGATGGTTTTCGTGCCACATTCTATTTTTCTTCTTGAAGACTCTTATGGATATATTATTGGAGGTTCTTAATCATCTTTGCAAAGATTATAAGGTGTTCTTGGTGCAAAATTCATCACTACATGTAAAGGAGGAAAAGTGAGAATTTTGGATTATATGTTAACATAGTCTTTGTCAACTATTATTTGTTGATTTCTCTTCATCAAATTTGAGTTTGTACACATTATTATCAGCTCCAAAACGTCCATAAATAGGTGGGAATGATGGTGTATTCATTTAATGACTTGGCGACAAGTGGACCAACCAAAAAAAAACTAGTTGGCAATTGGACATTTTGAATTCAAAGGCAACGGCTAAAAGGGCTGTTGGGAGCTGATTTTGGAGTCAAACTTTTAGCCATTCACATGCCTATCTCATGGCAAGAAGTTGAGATATCCTCGTGTCATATTCCCTTCTTATTATCTTCATTTTACAAAGGATAATCAAGACAACTATAAGGTGGAAATGTCGGCCAAGTTGAGATTCCAAGGTGGATCAATTATATTACTTTATATTGCCAAGTGTACAAGGTGTGTACGTGGCCAACCAATGATGTGAAGACAACTAAGACTTGATGATGAAGATGACGACGTATGTACATTCTTATCTTCAAGGCCTATTTCACCCTATAAATAAGAGGCAAGGTGAAGAAGAGAAGACACACACTTGAAAGCTAAAGTTGAAGATCATTCTTGCTATTCTCTTCTTGTTCTTGATTCATTCTTTGTAGTTAAAGTGTTTCATTTCTTGTTGTTGTTGAGCTACATTAAACACGCCTCTCTTGGTGTTTTGTAAGATTGATTAGCCAAATCGATAAGGCTACATCAATAGGTGATAAAGGTGTTACAACCAAGAGTTTCATAGAGGTGTTCATCCAAGTCTTGAATAGGGTTGGTATTTAACCCAAGGATAAAGCTTGGTTCTTGTTGTATTTGTGTTCATTCCATAGTGAATTCTAAGGAAAGGTTTTCCTTGAGACTGGAGTGGGTCACATTAACCGAACCAGGATAAAGCTTTGGTGTTCTTGTCTTCTTTCTACTTTTCTGTTTTCTGCATGTTTTCATTGCAGATTTCACACAATTTCACATGTCTGGAAAAATTTTCAAAACGCTTTCAAAATTTGTGATTTCTAGTGGAGTTATATTTACACTTTTAGCTTTTATTTGCAACAAGAATCATTTGATTTGAACAAAGGAAAGTTAGTCTTTTAGTCGTTGCAAGATAACTGCTCCATTCTGGCTGCAATCTGACCAGTCTCAAAGAAACTTGAAGTCTGATTTCATCAAGAATAGTTTCAGGTCAGGACCTTTTGGAAACTTAAACTAGACATCCTAATGAGTATTTTGACATAAAGATCAACCTTTTTGGGTTAGTAATTAAAGAGAAACACATTTTCAATGTTCAGCACTATTCTGTCCAATTCTGTCTAGATTGACCATCTAAATCTTTTTATTTGGTTGAAGGGTCAAACAATTGTCTCATTTTTGGACAGAGTCTATTGAAGACATTGAAATTAATTTTTGACTTTGGGTGATGAGTTGTAATTCCAACATATTGTTTTGGTAGCCTTTGGGTGATGAGTGGTAATTGATCAGAGGATCTGACTTATGTGATAACAAAATATATCTGTTGGTTTTCATAGTACATTGAATATATTT
This sequence comes from Eustoma russellianum, assembly GCA_036186865.1. Lineage (NCBI taxonomy): Eukaryota > Viridiplantae > Streptophyta > Magnoliopsida > Gentianales > Gentianaceae > Eustoma > Eustoma russellianum. Next base: position 32,800,946 of record AP025044.1, read on the forward strand.
TTATATATATTAAGAAAATCTGTGGTAAATGCAAAAGGTGAATTATTGATATGATGAAGGTGTGATAAATACACCGTACACGTAATTTCTATCTAGAAAGTCGGTACTTAGGCGGGACCGTTTGTGACCCCACCGTACAGCCTAAGATTTTACGTGGAATAGTAATATTGTCTAGGAAATGATTGTGATCTTTTCTGGGTATTGCCGAATCCGTTCACTTCACATTTTCATTATGATTTCATCTTTTGTTGATGTCATTGAAAGGGCTTTAAAGTTGATGACATATAAAGAATTATTTTTTAGATTTTAAGATTAGCCACAACATCTTAAAATTATAAGGTATAACGAAAATGAAATGTCATCATAACTATAGTTTTGATTAATAAGGTAATCACTTTGCCCCATAGGAAAGTGGTTATTTATTGATCAAGAAAATTAAACATAAACATTTCATATTGCCCACAGGTATAGAAATATTTTGGTGTTTAATTTTCATACTGTTTAAGTATATTCTATGCATGAGTGCAACCTCTTCCCACTGGAAGGCTTAGAGTATAAAATTTGAATTAACTGATTAATTCATTCTAGTTATATATGTTCATAGCATGATCTGTATTCTTTGGTTATGCAGCTATTCCACTACTGCTTTATTTGATTCTGCTTGTACTCCAATGATGACTGGTGACAATTACATTGAATGAAAGGATATCATCCTTTTGTTGTTAGGGGTGCATGGACTTAGACCTGGCACTGAGGAGAAATCACCAAATCCCACGGAATCAAGTAAGCCATCTCAGAGGTCTAATTATGAGCGTTGGGAGCGATCTGATCGCCTCAACATAATGCTCATCAAGTCTCGCATAAGTCCAATCATTAGGGGTTATGTCCCTAATGTTGATAATGTCAAAGCTTACATGAAAGCCATTGAAGAACAATTCATAAGCTCTGAAAAGACGATGGCCAGCACCCTTATGAAGAGGCTTTCAAATATGACCCATGACAGAAGTTATGGTGTGCGCAAGCATATCATGGATAAGAGGGACATAGCTGCTAAATTGAGCTCCCTTAAGGTTGAAATCTAGGAGCCATTCCTAGTGCTTTTCATACTCAACTCTCTCTCTTCGGAGTTCATTCTATTCAAGATATCATATAACACACATAAAAAAACTGGTCAATTAATGAACTTTTGACCATTGTGTTCAAGAGGAGCAGAGGTTGAAAAATGAGCCAATTGAGACTGTGCATCTTGGGACTCATTTTAAGAGAAATTCTAAAAAGAGCAAAGGTGTTCCGATGAAAAAAATTGGCGATAAAGATAAATGCCGATTTTGCAAGAAAAAGGAACAATGGAAGAAAAATTGCCTAAAGTGTAAGGTATGGCTAGAGAAGAACGGTAATTTTTCCTTTGTGTATCATGAATCTAATTTTACTGAGGTTTCTGATAATACAGGTGGATTGATTGTGGTTCTACAATTCACATTGCGGAAATCATGCAGAGCTTTCTAAACCTGAGGAAACCAAATAAAAGTGAGCAATACATCTATTCTGGAAATCGGACGCGCTCTACTATTGAAGGAGTGAGATTTTATAGGCTCATTTTGAAGACTGGTTTTCAACTTGATTTAGAAAACACTTTTTACATACAATCTTTTTTCAGTAATTTAGTTTCTCCTTCAAGACTTTCACTTATTGGATATGATTTCAATTCTCATCTTTTTGTTATGAATCTTTTGCAAGATAATAAAATTATTGGTTCTACGAAATTGAATGGTTTTCTGTTTCAACTTGAGTTAGATCCCATTTATGAGCATACTCTTTTAACAGAAACTGGTACAAAACGTTGTATTATCAATGAGAACTCATCAAGTCTTTGGCACAAAAAGATTGGGACATATCTCAATCGATAGAATGAAAAGATTAGCGAATGAAGGAGTTTTGGAAACTCTAGATTTCACCGATTTAGGTACTTGTGTGGGATGCATAAAGGGCAAGCAAACCAGCAAGACCATTAAGGGTGCCAAAAGAAGTTTTCAGCCTCTTGAGATCATATACATGGATATCTGTGGACCGTTTCACACACCTTGCTTGAATGGTCAGAAATATTTTATTTCATTCATCGACGACTATTTAAGATTCATGTATCTCTATCTTCTATTTGATAATCTAAAGCACTTGATGCGTTCAAAATCTTCAAATTAGAAGTAGAGAAACAAAAGGAGAAGACAATTAAAATTGTCCGATTTGATAGAGGTGGTCAATATTATGGACGTTGCACAGAAAAGGGACAAATGATTGGTCCATTTGTCGAATTCTATCAAAGGAGGGTATTGTTGCTCAATACACCATGCCTATCACACAAAAACAAATGGTGTGTTTCTGAAAAAAAAAGAATCGGAGACTTATGGACATGGTCAGGAGCATGATTAACACAACAAATTTGCCTATATTCTTTTAGAGTGAAGCTCTAAAACCTCTGTGTATGTTTTAAATAGGGTTCCATCTAAGGTCGTTCCTAAACACCTTTCGAGTTTTGGAATGTTAGAAGCCAAGTTGAAAACATTTATACATATAAGGTTGTCTAGTTGAAGTTAGGGTATACAACCCAAGCATAAAGAAACCGGATGAATAAACAAAAAATGGTTATTTTATTGGATATGAAGGTAACTCCAAAGCATATAGATTTTATTGTCCCTCACATACTCCAAAAGTGGTTGAAGCTAGAAATGCTAAGTTTTTAGAGGATCATGAAGTTAGTGGGAGTGATTCGAATCGAAAATTCAATTTTGAGGAAGTAAGTGATACACATGTTGCACCCCTATATGCGGACAATTCAGTTGTTATTCATCACAATAAAGATCCACTAATTGTGCAACCTCAAATTGAAGAATAACATCAAGAATAAACTGAACCCACTAATCCCACATCTACTAGACCAGTGGGAGCTCGAGAACTAAAAGGTCAGCAATTTCTAACGATTATGTTGTATACCTTTAAGAGTCTGATTATGACATTGGACTGAATCATGAACCTGCCTCCTTTTCACAAGCCATGAGTTGTGACAAATCACCACTATGGTAGATGCCATGAAAGAAGAGATGGAATCGATCGCTAAAAACAATGTCTGTGAGCTTGTTCCATTACCGACGGAGCCTCTATAGTGGGATGCAAATGGGTCTTTAAGACCAAAAGAGACTCGTTTGATAACATTGAACGACATAAAGCCAGACTTGTAGCCAAATGTTTCACTCAAAAAGAAAGCATGAATTACCATGAAACCTTCTTTCCAGCCTCAAAGAAGGATTCATTTCGGATAATCATGGCATTAATAGCTTTTTTTGATCTCGAGCTACATCGAGTGGATGTGAAAAATGCGTTTTTGAATGGGTTCTTGATGAAGAGGTATACATGCATCAACCTAAAGGCTTTGTTAATTCAGATAATGATAAATTGGTTTGCAAATTGAAATAATCTGTATATAGGCTTAAGCATGATTCACATCAATGGAACCTTATGTTTCATAAGGTAATCTCTTTATTCTTTTTCGTAGAGAACATTGCTGATCAATGTATATACCTCAAGATGAGTGAGGAGCAAATACATTTTCTTAGTCCTATATGTGGATGATATTCTACTAGCAAGCAGTGATCTTGGTTATTGCATGAGACCAAGCGATTTCTCGCTTTGAACTTTGATATGAAGGATATGAGTGAAGCCTCTTATGTCCTTGACATAGAGATTCACAGAGATAGAACAAGTAAAATACTTGGTCTTTGTCAGAAGGCCTACATCATCAGAGTACTTGAGAAAATTTGCTAATGCAGAATGGTGCGTCCATTGCGTCACCTATTGTCAAAGGAGAAATGTTCAGTTTGGACCAGTGATCTAAGAATGCATTGGAGCAGAATCAAATGAAAAGCATTCCATATGCCTCGCTCATTGGGAGCCTTATGTATGCATTTGTCTGTGCCTGACATGATATTGCATTTGCGGTCGGAGTGCTTGATAGATATCAAAGCAATCCTGGTATGGTTCATTGGAAAGCAACTAAGAGGGTGTTGAGATATTTACAAGGAACCAAAGATCATAAGCTCACATACAGACGATCAGATAATTTGGAAGTTATTGGATATTCTAATTCTGATTACTCTGGTTGTGTGGATACGAGTAAATCTACTTCTGGATATATTTTTCTTCTTGCTAGAGGAGCTGTATCTTGGAGGAGTAAGAAGCAATCCATTATTGCATCATCCACAATGGAGGCTGAGTTGATTGCATGCTACGAAGCTACTTCACAGGCCTTATGGATGAGAAATTTCATCGATGGTCTAAAAGTTGTCGATACTATTGATAGGCCCATAAAGATTTTCTACGACAATTCAGCTGCTGTGTTCTTTGCGAAAAATAATAGAAGTGGGATTCGCAGTAAACATATCGACATAAAGTATTTGAAGGTCAAATATCATGTTAAACAAGGAGAAATAAAAATTGAACACAATAGTACGAAGTCAATGGTTGCTGATTTTATGACTAAAGAATTATTGGTTAAAGTTTTCAGGGATCATGCTGCTGATATGAGACTTCTTAGTTCTCCTTGAATTGTTGTACTTTAATCTTATTTTGTGTAGACATTTGTTGACTTTGAATGTGCGCATTTAAAGTTGTTCCGATCTATTGGATCTATAGACGTGGACCCATTTTGAGGTGATTTATAGTAAATCATTCATTTTGTTTGATTGAGTATATGATACACTGTAATTCTTGAAAGAGAGTGCTTGACATCAAAGCATTACCGTCTTGATTCATGTGTTGTATTTTCAGTCTAAGTTTGGTAGTCAATAGATCCAAGTGACAATAAAATTATGGCCGTATTGTTTTGTCACTTATGCTGAGTTATCTAGCATTTGACAGGTGATCCAAGTTAGAGAATGTAAGAATCAATTATAATTCTTATAATTGATTGCAAGGATCTCGTGATGTAATTATAAACCACTAATGTGGATCACATGTATAAACGTATACGTACATTTTATTGGCTAGATACATTGCAATTATTGACTGCATTAATGATCAGATTTGATTCTGATTGATTAACAATTAATATAATTCCTTGATGGAAGGAATTGATTATCGGTTAAATATGGAAAGGGGTCCTTGACCTAGGCTATAAATAGAGGGTCTGTGATATTCTATCGATCCAAAGAACACAGCATTCAGATGGGCATAGAATGGAAGTCTCCATTTCCAACATGAGTTCATCTCTACGACAAACATCCATTTCGAAGGCATCGACTAAACGATAATGGCTGGAAATAACTTTTATGCTTCCGTTATTAATTTTGGTTTAACATTCTGATCATGCCTTATTTGAAGGGTTTTCCCCTGCATTAAGACTATGGCTATTGCCAGTTACAACATGCTTCAAGGTCAGAAAAGGAAAAAATCTTCAAAGCGGCCGCACGGGCTGGTAATTAAGAGGGAGAAATCATCTAGTCTAACTTCTGTCATATCTTTTAATCCCTAAAACGAGACACTGTCATGTGCATTCAGTTTTTTAAAATTTGATATATGCATGGCAGAATCTTATTAGGTGGACTAAAAGATCTAACATAATTTGGATTAGAATATATTCTCCCTAATTAAGAGGCAAGTAAATTGTACTAATCTACATGGTCTGATGTAATTTAGACTATACGCGATTTTCTCTAATAGAATGACTAGAAAGTTCTGAACAAATTCTAAATTTGGAAAACAAATTTAAATATTTTATCCAAGTCGACTTGGTTAAGGTCACTCGAGTTTTATCGATTAACTGTGACGTTACATGAGATTATTAAACGAATGCCTTTCTGCGAGAAGTGTGTCCAGCTGTGGATTGAGTCTATGTTAAATCCATTACATTGTTTATCTTACAACTCCTCCATGACTTGGTCGAATAGCATCTAAGCCTTTGATTCCTATGCAGTGATGGGAGGTCAAGATAGGCTACCGACAGTGGCTGATTCAAATCCGAGCACCGACTTGCACTAATATCTTGTGGTTTTGATGATAAGTTAAAGGCTGTCTACTGATATTATACATATATATATATATATATATATATATATATATATATATATATATATATATATAGACACACACACACACATATATATATATATACACACACATATACATATATATATATACACACACACACACACACACACATATATACATATATATATATATATATGTTATATGTATATGTATATGTATATATATATATATATATATATATATATATATATATTAATTGCGAAAAACCTTTAGGTCTAGCGGTTTGCGTATCATTTATCCCGTTCTTAGGTCTCAAGTTTCACCCCTCGACAATTTTTTTTTAAAAAAAAATATATTAACTTACATCTGTTATGAACGTCACAACAAAGTAGTAGCATATCTTGAGATTAGATATTCAACATTTTAGAAATATATATATTTAGAATTTATTATCCATAAAAATTTATCACCTCTTCTTGTCCTACAGCCAAAACAGTGTTGAGGGTTCCACGTTAATGGGAGGCTGACAAACGATAGTGATCTTAGCTTTTAACATTGTAACTGAAATTAAATTTATTTTTTGGTGTGAGCTGTTTGTTTTTGAGATTTTGGAGGTTGCAACTCCTATGCTACAGAATAAAAATATATATAGCATGCCTATCTATCACAACGAATGGAGAGGGCTTTGTTAGCTGCCAGGATTGTGGGATTCGAAAATTTAACACTCTATTGGAGGGGTCAGTCATGCTTTAGCATGTGAAAAAGTTAAACTTGATATATATATATATATATATATATATATATATATATATATATATATATATATATATATATATATATATAGAACTATTACAACAAACGCTCTGCCGATCGCAGGTTCGTAGTCGGCGGCCGCTGCTGCCGCCGTCTCTCTTCCGCTTCTTCTTTGCTGTTTTGATTCAGACTGCGACTTCAATTCTGCCTTCGCGCTCCATCTGCGACTGCATAGATCCATTCTTTAATCTTTTTTGCGACGAATTCGATTCTTCCACCGGTAATTTTCTCTGGTTTTGTTTCTTTCATTTTGATTCAGCGATTGTTCTACGGTTGTTCAGCAGCCTCAATATTGCAAAGTTTCAACCTTTAATTGTAATGCTGCAACATCATTTACTACTGGTCTTGAATTCATACTTGGTCTGAGATGGAACCGCCGCCACTCTCCAAATCATTTGCGGCTATGGTATCGTCTGCAGTTGCAGGCAGATTCCCATCGCGTGAGACGGGACGCTATAAAGGATACCCTGCTGTTTCATTTACGCAAGATGAAATTGACATTGTTGCAAATCGCTTCAAGTACGCCTTGGTTAGAGCCTTTTGGCGTGGCCGGCCATCTATGGCAGGCTTACGCGCCTCGATTGACAGAATTGGGTTCAAAGGTTCAGTTAACATTGGTCTCCTTGATGAGGGACATGTGCTGCTAAACTTTGTTAACGAATATGATTATACGCGATTCTTTTATCGTCGTCACTGGTGTTTCCAGGGATACGATATGAAGGTTACGAAATGGACTCCATCTTTTGATCCATGTCTGGATACCCCAATTTCCCGGTGTGGGTAGCACTTGAGGGTCTTCCAATTCATCTCCACGATTATCGTACGTTATATGAGATTGCAAAGTTGATTGGTACACCGTCAAAAATGGATTTGGCTACCTTAAGTTTTCATCGTCCCTTTGTGGTGAGGTTTTGTGTTGAAGTGGATGTCACCATGGATTTACCGTCTAAGATATTTATAGACTGTGGAGAACATTCTTTCTTTCAAGTAGTTGTGTATGAAGATCTCCCTAGGTACTGTAGCAAATGCCGTCGGTTTGGTCACTTACTGGGTTCATGTGGCGATGGGAAGGGTCATGCACCAGCACATCCAACGAAGAATGCAGGAAAGAATGAGGTGTGAATTCCTAAAGGAAATATTCAGAAAGAGGCTGAAGAACAACCTGTTGGAGATTCTATTCCTATTCGGCATCTGGCCCAGACTGTTGGAGCAGAGGACGGTGATGATAGGGAAGAACTATAGGAGGCAACAACTCAATCCATTTATGCTAAGGAATCACAGGACCTTGTGACTACTGCGGATACATCTATATCGCAGATTTTCTCTCGGTTGACTGCAGATCTATGTCCTGTGCTATTAATGCCACCAACATTGAAAGTCCAAGAGCATCAAGATGAGCAGCAGATGGATACATCCTCCTCTGCTATACTATCTACCCAGACCGATGAATCTAACATAGAAGAGAGAGCAGTCCACATATCTCCTCCGCCCTTGAATATTTCAGACACGAATGTACAACATGCTCAAGAGCTGAACCCACCGTCTGACGTGGCTCCGGAAGTCCAAATTCAATCTGTTCAAATTGAATTGCCAGTTCCACTGGCGATAATGCCAGCCAGTGACCATCCTTCCTTGCCCTGGTTATGATCCCTTAATTGAACAATTCTATCAAGACCACTTTTGGGAAGAGGAAGATGAAGTTGATCTTGCAGAAGGTTCGGACAATGAAGCTTCTCGCTCATATATTCGGCATAAAGGGAATGACTATGATGATATCCGCGAGAGTTTGCTCATTGCAGCGGATGATATGGATTGTCGCATGACATCAACTGGTGGCGGGACTCTTCTTGGCGGACTATCTCGGAAAAAAGCGCAGAGCTCGGAAGGATCTTCCACCACCTCCACCGTCCTTAATGGTTACTAGACGAGGAAGTCATCGTTCTTTTGAACTATAGAGAGATTTGCAGTTCCACGACTGATCATTTGATTTTGTTTTCTTTTATTTTAGTTTGTAGTAACGGCTACCCTCGGCCATTTAACGCGGGATATTTGTTGCATAAAGAAAGATCGGAAGGTATCCTTTATATATATATATATATATATATATATATATATATATATATATATATATATATATATATATATATATATATATATAGATTTTCAACCATCGCTTAATTACATGACAAGTTTGAAATTGCGTTATATTATACTCGTCGTGGACTAACATGGAACATTGAAGCTGTGATCCTAGTAAAATTCATAGACAACCGGTATTAGTCACTGCGAATTTGGATCGTCTTATTTAATAATCAATTTAAAATTTGTCCATTTCAAATATATTGTACTATCCGAATGTAAAATTGATGTACTGGCCATTGATAACGCACTGTAACAAAAGACGTTGGCATTTTTCTACAGAAGTTTTAATGCACGTGTATAGGCAAAATTCATGATTATTAGGCCTCCATCTATAATTTTTATTTTCTAAAAAATATGAAGTAGTCGAAGGTGATACCAAGGAATAACTTATTACTCCATCTGTTTCTGGGAAATATGAGTTATTAAATATATGTTTGCTGTTAATACAGGTCAATGCAATATAGTTTTTATTTGTTAGCAATGGTACACTAACAGTTTACTTACTCGGTTTTACAATAAACAATGTGAAAATGAGGATGCAACTGCTTTTCAATTGCTCTTATAAAACCATTATTGATTAAATGAGAGTGGATGCATGTGAGAGGACTATTTTATATATCATCCAAGAAAATTATGCATGATCCGATGTGTAAACGCTCAAGGCAAAAGTAATTCACATATTGTGTAATTTTGTTTCCCAAAAATAAAGAAGGGAGTTTCCGGTGCACAAATGTCATACCCCGTAACTTTTAAGTACGACTTTTAATAATTAGAAGTCAACTTCAAATATAATTTTATTAAATGTATAGGTTTATGAGGCTTAGTTAAATAAATTGTAGGTGAAAAAATAATCGAAAAGGTGAAATTGAGGAAATTAGGCCAAAATACCAAAATTACCCCTCCCCACTTAAATGTTGGGGGAGTTACACAAAACGGCGGTTACCAAAAGAAAAGAACAGGGGAAACGGCTAGAGGAAGAGAAAGGGAGGAAAGAAGGAGAGAAGAGAAAGAGAAGAAGAAAGAAGAAGGAAGAAACAAGAAAGAAAGGAAGAAGAAGAAGGAAGGGAAGTCAACGTAGGTCCGATCCGTCCTGAAATTCTACCATACACTCGTAAGCTTATCTAGATTCCAAGGCAAGTAATCTTTCTATACGCTTACGCAAATTTTGGTTCAACATGCCCTATGTTCTTATAAAGACAAAATTCGGATCGCACATTAGTAATCTTGATTTGTTTATGTTAAATGCTCTATTATACGTATTTCTTGTTGTTGGTGGATTAAAGTCATGTTCTTTGGGCCAAATTTTGAGAATAACTACGCTGTGCTTGGTCGTTGGTAAACACGCCCTTAAACTGTTATCTTTGGTGTAAATATTCCGTTATGATAATTTATTGTGTTTTCCAAGTATTGCCATAGATGATTTGAAATGAATTGAGAAAGATTTGAGGGTTTAGATGATGTGTTACCGCAAATTTAGTGTGGGTTAGAAGATTGATGATACATCCAGAGATGTGAATGGTAGTAGTCTTAAATTGATTCTGGCTGATGATTCTAAGGATCAATCTGTGTTATGTGTATGTTAAGCATGATGGATTTAGGTGGTAAGATGGAATTCGAAGTGTTTAACATGAAATGGGTGAAGGAAGGAGATGATGAGGAGAAGTTACTGCAGAATTTTCAGTTTTTGAAACTGTCAGAATACTTTGAACACCTACTTTAGGCGCTCAATGTCACATTAGGTGCCTAGAGTAGGCGTTCAATGTGTCCCAGTGCATTCCAGAACACTTCGAACACCTCATAAGGCGCTCCATGTCACATTAGACGCCTTATGTAGGCGTTCGATGTGTCACAACACATTTCAAAATATTTTGAATGAATACTATAGGCGCTTCATGTCACTTTAGGTGCCTCCTGAAGGTGTTCCAAGTGTACTGAAAATCCCTTTAGACACATTAAGCGCTCCATGTATGTGAGATACCATTATTCTCTTCCTTTGCTCATAAAATACAAGGGTATTTGAGGTGTACTTGAGTTGTAAATGTTAAGTGTGAATGAGTAAGGTCAAGAATGGATCCGAAGCGAATTTGTAATACGAAAGGATCTAAAAGGGTACGAGCGTGGTGTATTTGAGGTTCAGGATCTTGTATTTGATATGTAAAAAGTGTGTGTATGTTACATCTTTGATATTAACATGAGCATTTTGCATCACGACATGAACACTTTGCATTTCGACATGAGATTTGTTTTGCGAAAGAACATGTGTTTGCAAAAGAAGATTAAAGTTTTTGAAAGACAAGCTATGGCTACCGGTTGATCGCAGGGTATAAAAGTCCTGACTGTGCTAGCAGGGTATAAAAGCATGACCTGTGAATCAATAGCAAGGTATAAAGTTATGTTATGGGGCTGTATACCTATCAGCACGGGGTATAAAGTTATGTTATGGGGCCATGGACCTTTCAGCACGGGGGTATAAAGTTTTGTTTGCTGTGGCTTGATCAACCATATGGTATAAAGTGCTGCTACGCGAAGTATATGATAAGAAGAATTGTGAAAAGTTTTTGTGAAATGACACGCATGACATGTTTACGAAAGAAGACATATGCATGGGTTTTGTGCGTGGCTTTAAAGGAGTACATACATTTGTGTCACGAAGCATAAGACTTGACATGCTAGATTTGACATTCGCAAATGATCTGTTTATGTAGTATGTTTTGCTAGATACATGTTTTGCTCCGTATTCGCGTATCATTTATGTGATTTATTTGGTTTTGATGAATTGTTATAAAGATGTTATTTGCTAACCCGAGCACCTTATTTTGGGCAATGATTTATATATTGGTGACTCGTCGTGTGTGGTCCCGTAAGGTTTATAGACAGATTACTTGCTAGCTATGTTTTTGCTAAGAATATATACTTCATCTGCTTTTCAGGTGAGCCAGAGTACGAGATGATTTTTGTAGAAAACAACGGCGAGTGGGCTCATTGGAATGATGGTCACTAAAGTGGACATATTACATTCCTTTTCTTTTGGTTAGATGATTTACTGGTTAATGTGTTGTATTGAAGAATTTATTAGACATTTTGTTGGACCGTGCACCTACAATGAACACCACTAGAGGGGGGGTGAATAGTGGTTAGCGGAAATTACACTACAACCCTTTGTTAAAATCCCCTTGAAAACAGAATCTGAGACCAACTCAGATTCAGAACCCGTTTTTCAAAAATTCACAAATAATTGCACACAACTCCAAAAATTATGAAACTTTCCAGAATTAAACTTCAATGAGGTTAACAAGACTCTGTCCAAAAATCACATAAAAATAAGATCGTTTGACCCTTAAAACAAATTAAAAGATTTAGATGGTCAATCTGGACAGAATTGGACAAAATGTTGCTGATTTTGAAAATAGTGTTTCTCTTTGAATACTCAACCAAAAAGGTTGATCTTTATATCAAAACACTCCTTAGGATGTGTAGATGAAGTTTCCAAAAGGCCCTGACCTCAAACAATTCTTGAAAAATACAGAATTTAACTTTTCTCAAATTTGGATCAGATTGCAGCCAGATTGGAGCAGTTATCTTGCAAAGACTGAAAGACTAACTTTTACTTGCTCAAATCAAGTGATTCTTGTTGCAAAAGAAAGCTAACAGTCTGAAGTATAACTCCACCAAAAATCACGAATTTTGAAAATGTTTAGCTATTTTTTCAAATTGTGTGAAGTTGGGTGAAAACTGCAGTCAAAAACGGGCAGAAAACAGAAATAAAGAAACAAGAGAAGAACACCGAGGATTTATCCTGGTTCGGTCAATGTGACCTACTCCAATCCCAAGGAACACCTTTCCTTGGATTTCACTATGATATGAACACCTTACAACAAGAGCCAAGCTTGATCCTTGGGTTATACACCAACCCTACTCAAGACTTGGATAATCACCTTCTAAGCAACACTTAGTTGCAATACCTCCAACACCTATTGATGTAGCCTTATAAAGATGGTTAATCAATCTTACAAATGAAGCTCAAAAGGCTTATAGCTCACCAAAATATTAAGAACAACTTTGCTACAACCAAAATACAACAACAAGAACAAGAAGATGAATATGAAAGCTATAGAATGCTTGTGAGCTTCAAGTGTGTTTCATCTTCTTCACCAATGCCTCTATTTATAGTATGATTTGAGCCTTGAAGATAAGAATGCCATTTGTCACCTTAGACATCACCAATTACACATGTCTTCATTTGATTGAATCTTCACTTCAAGACTTTGCACACTTGGCACCTTCAAGACACATGATTTGTCCATCTATGTCATCAAAATTCCAGCACTTTTGACTAGGAAAATCTCAGATTTTGATGGATAATATGAATATAAATGTGATGATAATCATGAGAAAACTTCTCAATGTTAGCTTAAGTTTGTTGCCTCATTATAGGGAATATGGAGATGACTTTTTCAGCACATATTTGAATGCCTCATAGCCGTTTTATAATGTTGCACGTGCACCATGTTGGCAATTTTGTTTGCCACAAAGAATGTATAGTGGACCTGTTCTTTTGATGTTTTAAAAAGAACAAAATCCATATCTTGCTGAGTGCATTGGGCCAGTGGAGATCAATTTTCCACAAAGCATACCTTTTGAATTTTGCAACGTAGTGGCAGCCCAAACATTTGTTTGAGTCTCTTTGTCTTTCTTTTTTTTAAAAAAAAAGTTTGATGTTGACGAAGTGGAGATATCCATTTCCTGCAACTTTCCCTTGCAACATTGTAGATTATAGACTCCAAGAATGATATGTAGCTCCAAGACAATAATAAGATGCGACAAAAATAGTCACATATTTAGAACGTATCGCAAATGTTGTCGTCTTATGAAATGTTGATAAATGGTCAATATAGAGTCTTCAAGAATATCATAGAGCAATCCAGAATAATGATGATATACCTGCTTCCATAACATATATAAGAGAATCTTCAAGATAGAAATAGAATGTGACATCTAAAATCGTCACATATCCAGCTATAGTCAACAATATCATCATGTGAGATAAATAAGATAGAATCATCATAAAATCTTCAAGATAATAATAACTCAGCTTCAGAATGAAGATAATAATATGTCCAAGAGATTCCTTGAGTGAAAATACCAAAAAATACCCTTGGGGGTAAAATGACCAAAATACCCCTGGTGTGAGAAAACTCCAGAAATGTCCCGGATGGTCATAAATAATCATGATATCAACTTTGTCATGATAAATAGTATAAGAATATGCTCTTGAAATATTTCCACCATATCATGTTCCTACAAAACTCAAAATACCAATTTTGCTCTTTTTGGTAAGTTGTAGAAACTTCCAAGGCACGTTAGTCACAAGACATGTAAAATCACCAAAACACATAATATTCACATAATGAACATGTATAAATTATATACAAATGAAAACAACCAATTCATCACATTTTAGAAAATTATTTCAAAAAAAAAACTAAACATCAATATCATTTTTCTTCACTTATTCATCTTTTTCATTTTTAACACCATATGTGACATGTAACACTTAAAATCATGACTTTGAAAATTATACAAACATATTTCTCAACATTCTCCCCCTTTTGGATGATTTTTAAAATAACCTAACATGATTTTAATGTCACAACTTATAACCAAAAATTTAAAAAGTTTAACCAAATGTTTTCAACTTTTAAATAGTATGTTGCTCCCCCTCAACTCATACTCTCCCCCTTAACCTATACTCAACTCATAACCAATTGAAACCTATCATTTCATACCAAATGATGACTTACCAACTAAAATCTAAAATCATGTGCTTATTCTATCTCCCCCTTTATTTTGCAAATCATGCAAAAGATAGAACTATACAATGGTATCGTAAGTCATCATACCTAATTTGGCACGCAAGTTTTCAAACGTGGCTTGATTAAGGGGTTTGGTAAAGATATCAGCGATTTGGTGATCAGTTCTTATATGGTTTATCACTATGTCCTCATTTTGAACATGATCGCGAAGAAAGTGGTATCGCACCTCAATGTGTTTGGCCTTAGAATGAAGCACCGGATTCCGGGAAAGATTGATTGCACTTGTGCTATCGCAGAAAATTGGAATCTTTTTCATTTTAATGCCAAAATCACTAAGTTGCTGTTTAAGCCAAAGTATTTGGGTAGTACATAAACTCAAAGCAATATACTCGGCTTCAGTGGTAGAAAGAGCTACACTAGCTTGCTTTTTAGAAAACCAAGAAATCAAGTTGGTTCCTATGAATTGACAAGTACCGCTAGTGGATTTTCTATCTAGCTTACAACCACCGTAATCAGCATCACTATATACGTGTAATTCCAACTTAGCGTTTCTATCATCATACCACAGTCCTAAGTGAGGTGTATGCTTAAGATATCTAAAGATCTTTTTCACGGCATTGTAATGTGATACCTTAGGACAAGATTGAAACCTAGCAACACATACACACACTAAACATGATATCAGGTCTTGATGCAGTTAAGTATAACAGAGCCAATCATAGACCTATAGAGTGTGTCATCAAAAGGTTTACCATTTTCATCCTTATCGAGTTTGGTACTAACACTCATGGGGGTAGTTGTAGGTTTCAAATCTTCAAAGCCAAACTTCTTAATCATATCATTGACATACTTAAGTTGGCTAATGTGAATTCCTTGAGGGGTTTGTTTGATTTGGAGTCCTAAGAAATAATTCAACTCTCCTACCATTGACATTTCAAACTCTGACTTCATACATTCTTCGAAGTCTTTTACTAAGGTAGGGTTAGTTGAACCAAAGATAATATCGTCTACGTATATTTGAACTATTAACAAATCATTACCTTTTCTTCTTAGGAATAATGTGTTGTCTATGGTTCCCCTTTCATAATTATTCGCAATAAGAAAGTTTGCAAATCTATCATACCAAGCTCTTGGAGCTTGTTTCAAACCATATAAAGCTTTCTTAAGCTTGTAAACATGGTTAGGATTCTTTGGATCTTCAAATCCAGGGGGTTGTTTGACAAACACTTCTTCTTGGATGTATCCATTTAAGAATGCACTCTTGACATCCATTTGGAAGAGTTTAATGTTACTTAGACTTGCAATCGCAAGTAACAATCTAATTGCTTCTAGTCGTGCAACGGGTGCAAAGGTTTCCTCATAATCTATTCTTGTTGATTATAACCTTGTGCGACTAGTCTAGCCTTATTTCTTGTAATATTTCCTTGTTCATCCATTTTATTCCTAAAGACCCATTTAGTTCCTATGATAGACTTGTCTTCAGGTTTAGGTACTAAGTCCCATACGTTGTTCCTTGTGAATTGATTTAATTCCTCATGCATAGCATCTATCCATGATATGTCACCTAAGGCTTCCTTAACATTCTTAGGTTCTATGTGTGAGACTAAGCTATGTCCTTCAAGTTGACTTATGTTTCTACGTGTTCTAACCCCAACACTTGGATCCCCAATGATTAATTCTCTAGGGTGCCACCAATTCCTAGATTGACTAGGTTCACCCTCATCTTGTTCAAAAGTTTCATTAGTGTGAATGTTATCATATGTAATTGGATCATTAGTTGTATCATCTTCCAATTGCAAATTTTCTTGATTCATTTCATCTAAGGGTTCATGCATGTCTTGTTCAGGGGGAGTTGGTTCTAGATGATCAAGTACAGGCTCAAGTATACATCATCATCAAACATATTTTCAACATTTGTTTCTTGTTTATGTTGATGTTTATCACTAACTTCAAAGCATGCATTTTCATTGAATTTCACATGTATGGATTCAATTATTTTTCTAGATGCAGGATTATAACACCTATATGCTCTTGAGTTAGTTGAATATCCAACAAATATACATTCAATAGACTTTTGTTCAAATTTATCTAGATTATCCTTAGTGTTTAGCACAAAACATTTACATCCAAATACTTTAAGATAATCTATTTTAGGTTGTCTATTGTTTAGCAATTCATAAGGCGTTTTATTTAATTTCTTTCTAATAGTGAGCCTATTTATAATATAACATGCACAGTTAACAGCTTCAGCCCATAAATACTTAGGTAATTTATTTTCACACAGCATTGTCCTTGCAACTTCTTGAATCGTTCTATTTTTACGTTCAACAACTCCATTGAGTTGTGGTGTTCTAGGTGGTGAGAATTCATGTTTTATTCCATAAAGTTCACAAAATTTGATTACGTCTTTATTTTTAAATTCTCCACCTCTATCACTTCTAATTCTTTTGACATTTTCTTCGTAAATGTTTTCAAGTTGCTTGATAAGGGTTTCGATTGCTAATGGAGCATCGTCTTTGTGTGTTAAGAACAATGTCCATGTGTAGCGTGAGTAATCGTCTACTATGACACCACATAGTAGTGTCCACCTAGACTTCTTGTCCTACTTGGACCAAATAAGTCTAAGTGAAGCAATTCTAGTACATGACTAGTACTCACTTCATGTTTCGGTTTTAAGGTTTCTTTAATGTGTTTTCCCTTAATACATGTTTCACACATTTGAAAATTATCTAAGTCTAACTTAGGCATACCTCTAATTAAATTCTTTTTAGATAATTTCCTAATGGTTGAAATTCCTATATGGCCTAATCTTCTATGCCATAAATTCACATCTAAGTCATGTGATATTAGACACTTAACCTTAGCATTTAACATGTTATCTAAGGTAAGGTAGGGTATAAATATTTCCATCTCTATTTCCTTTTAAAACCGTTTCTCCTTTTTCATTTATTATATCACAAGAATTGGGAAGAAAGGAGACATTATAACCACAATCTATAAGTTGAGAAATACTAAGTAAATTATAAGAGAGATTGCTTACTAGCAACACATTTCGTATTTGAAATGTGTTTGGGTCCCCGATTGTTCCTTTTCCAACAACTTTTCCTTTGTTGTTGTCACCGAATGTTACCTTTCCACCATCAATATGTTCAAGTTCGGTGAATAGATTGGGGTTGCCCGTCATATGCCTCGAACATCCACTATCTAAAAACCATTTGGTTTTTAGATTCTTTGACTTTGCCTCTTTCTTGCATTCCTTGCATTTTTCCTACAATGGAGACAAAGTTTTAGGTACCCTTTATTTGGGTCCTTGAATGTTAGGGGCATTATTCTTGTT
Source organism: Eustoma russellianum (assembly GCA_036186865.1). NCBI lineage: Eukaryota > Viridiplantae > Streptophyta > Magnoliopsida > Gentianales > Gentianaceae > Eustoma > Eustoma russellianum. The sequence goes on from AP025044.1 coordinate 32,819,087, forward strand.
TAGATAACCCTTAGGTATCCAAACTTGAATATATTCTAGGCACATTTTTACATGTTGAATATAAGGATAACATATGCTTGTCCATTCCAAAAGATGATGTATATTATACATGTTGTACCTTGGTTATAATTTATATGATGCCGAATTTATAATGTGTATAAGACATGTGACTTTGTTTCTTATATGGTGCTCTATATGTATGTTCATATGCATTTCTATAAGACTTATAAGAGTGTTGCCTACTTAGGTTCATAAGTTGAATGCATTTTATTGGTCTCGTTGCATTTGTATACATGTAGGCATAATTTCTAGGTTGTCTAGATGCAAAGTTTGGCCTAGATGTATGTTTAGGCGTGTATAGGTGGGTGTGTTGTATTTTTGCCTTGATAAGTAGAAGAAGGTGTAGAAGAAGATGCAGCAGGCAAAGTTGATTTTATGTATTATATGGCAACTTTGTACTAGATGAAACAAACTTAGTTTTTATTCACTTTTTCATTTTCTTCTTTATAGCCTAGCCGGTTTTATCATTACCATACTTTTGTGATGAGATGAGTGTCTAACATGTTTGTACCGATTTAAATTGTTTATAACATTTTTTCTAAGGTAAATTTAGAAGACTTAAGTTGCACTATTTCATTTTCACAACTTTCTAACTTGGATTTAACATTTTATTTTCCATTTGTAACTTTTGTTCATCTTTCCTATATGATTCAATTTTGTTCTCTAAAGAATCAAGAGTATTAGTAGACTCTTGTTTAAGAGATTCTAGTTGATCGGAAAATTCCAAGTTGGACGTCTTCAACTTGTCATTTTCTTCAACTAGTTTCTTCTTTTCTTTAGAGAGCCTCTTACAGTGAGCATGCATTCGTAGGAATTCTTCATACATTTCATCAAATGTCATGTCACTATCAGAATCACTATCAGAAGAAGAACATACCTCGTTGGATACGAAGCACACTTGAGCTTCCTCAGTTTCGGATTCTGAGTCGGATGAGTCGCTCCATGTGCTCACCTTCATTGCTCGTTTCCCTTTTCTTGCCTTAGACTCCTTTGTCTTTGACGTTTGAGCTTCCTTGTCCTTGGCTTGTTTATTATTGTTGTTTTTATTATTATTTTTCTTTGTTGGACAATCGTATGAAAATATGTTCCTTTTGACCGCATCATAACACTTTAATTCTTTATTATACCATTTGTTTGTGTTATTTTTCTTAGATTGAGAAAAAGAAGAAGAAGAAGAATTATGTTGTCTATTCCTATTTGGGCGTTTGAAAAACTTTCTAAGTTTTCTAGCAATCAATATCAAGTCATCGTCTAATTCAGTATCACTATTACTATCATCGTTATTAGCATGTGTTTCAGTTGTTTTGAAGGCTATTGACTTACTGGATGACTTAGACGATTCAGACTTTCGTTGGTTCAGTTTTACCTCATAGACTTTAAGAGACCCGATCAATTCATCCATCTTGGTGATTGACTTTGTCTCCTCGATTGCAGTCACCTTTGGATCCCATTCAGCAGGGAGACTTCGTAGCACCTTTTGAACCTTTTCATTGTTCGAAAATGACTTCCCTAAAGCTTCAAGGGCATTGAAAATATTAGTAATCCTCAAATCCATAGATGTTATGGATTCGTTTGGCAACATTTTGAAAGTCTCTAATTCAGTCATAAGCATGTTTATTTTTGACTCTTTAACACCACTAGTACCTTCATGCTTTAATACAAGTGATTTCCACATGTCGTGTGCACTTGTGCAATTTGACACATATCCTGCTTCAGAAGTTGTAAGTCCATTCAAAAGTAATTGCATAGCTTTAGCATTCATGGACATTTTCTTTTTATCATCTGATGACCATTCACTTTTATATTTTTCAACCTCTTGAGTTACTCCACTAACTTGTACAACTTTCATTGGAATGTACGGCCCATCTTCAACTATAGACCATAAATCGATGTCTATAGCCATTAAGAATAGCCTCATTCTTAGTTTCCAATGAACAAAATTATTGCCATCAAAAAGAGGAGGGCGTTGTGTGGACATACCTTCCAACTCACCTTTGTGAGAAACAATAGCCATAGTATGTACCTTTGATTTGAGACAAGCAGTATATTATGAATTGTTGTTTCTTGGCCTTGTATTGTTCGTACGGTGTTGAATCTTGCTTCTTTTGAGTGGTGTTGGTCTGGCTCTGATACCAAATGTTGGACCGTGCACCTGCAATGAACACCACTAGAGGGGGGGTGAATAGTGGTTAGCGGAAATTACACTACAACCCTTTGTTAAAATCCCCTTGAAAACAGAATCTGAGACCAACTCAGATTCAGAACCCGTTTTTCAAAAATTCACAAATAATTGTACACAACTCCAAAAATTATGAAACTTTCCAGAATTAAACTTCAATGAGTTAACAAGACTCTGTCCAAAAATCAGACAAAAATAAGATCGTTTGACCCTTCAAACAAATTAAAAGATTTAGATGGTCAATCTGGACAGAATTGGACAGAATGTTGCTGATTTTGAAAATAGTGTTTCTCTTTGAATACTCAACCAAAAAGGTTGATCTTTATATCAAAACACTCCTTAGGATGTGTAGATGAAGTTTCCAAAAGGCCCTGACCTCAAACAATTCTTGAAAAATACAGAATTTAACTTTTCTCAAAACTGGTCAGATTGCAGCCAGATTGGAGCAGTTATCTTGCAAAGACTGAAAGACTAACTTTTACTTGCTCAAATCAAGTGATTCTTGTTGCAAATGAAAGCTAACAGTCTGAAGTATAACTCCACCAAAAATCACGAATTTTGAAAATGTTTAGCTATTTTTTCAAATTGTGTGAAGTTGGGTGAAAACTGCAGTCAAAAACGGGCAGAAAACAGAAATAAAGAAACAAGAGAAGAACACCGAGGATTTATCCTGGTTCGGTCAATGTGACCTACTCCAGTCCCAAGGAACACCTTTCCTTGGATTTCACTATGATATGAACACCTTACAACAAGAGCCAAGCTTGATCCTTGGGTTATACACCAACCCTACTCAAGACTTGGATAATCACCTTCTAAGCAACACTTAGTTGCAATACCTCCAACACCTATTGATGTAGCCTTATAAAGATGGCTAATCAATCTTACAAATGAAGCTCAAAGGCTTGTAGCTCACCAAAATATTAAGAACAACTTTGCTACAACAAATACAACAACAAGAACAAGAAGATGAATATGAAAGCTATAGAATGCTTGTGAGCTTCAAGTGTGTTTCATCTTCTTCACCAATGCCTCTATTTATAGTATGATTGAGCCTTGAAGATAAGAATGCCATTTGTCACCTTAGACATCACCAATTACACATGTCTTCATTTGATTGAATCTTCACTTCAAGACTTTGCACACTTGGCACCTTCAAGACACATGATTTGTCCATCTATGTCATCAAAAATTCCAGCACTTTTGACTAGGAAAATCTCAGATTTTGATGGATAATATGAAATATAAATGTGATGATAATCATGAGAAAACTTCTCAATGTTAGCTTAAGTTTGTTGCCTCATTATAGGGAATATGGAGATGACTTTTTCAGCACATATTTGAATGCCTCATAGCCGTTTTATAATGTTGCACGTGCACCATGTTGGCAATTTTGTTTGCCACAAAGAATGTATAGTGGACCTGTTCTTTTGATGTTTTAAAAAGAACAAAATCCATATCTTGCTGAGTGCATTGGGCCAGTGGAGATCAATTTTCCACAAAGCATACCTTTTGAATTTTGCAACGTAGTGGCAGCCCAAACATTTGTTTGAGTCTCTTTGTCTTTCTTTTTTTTTAAAAAAAAAGTTTGATGTTGACGAAGTGGAGATATCCATTTCCTGCAACTTTCCCTTGCAACATTGTAGATTATAGACTCCAAGAATGATATGTAGCTCCAAGACAATAATAAGATGCGACAAAAATAGTCACATATTTAGAACGTATCGCAAATGTTGTCGTCTTATGAAATGTTGATAAATGGTCAATATAGAGTCTTCAAGAATATCATAGAGCAATCCAGAATAATGATGATATACCTGCTTCCATAACATATATAAGAGAATCTTCAAGATAGAAATAGAATGTGACATCTAAAATCGTCACATATCCAGCTATAGTCAACAATATCATCATGTGAGATAAATAAGATAGAATCATCATAAAATCTTCAAGATAATAATAACTCAGCTTCAGAATGAAGATAATAATATGTCCAAGAGATTCCTTGAGTGAAAATACCAAAAAATACCCTTGGGGGTAAAATGACCAAAATACCCCTGGTGTGAGAAAACTCCAGAAATGTCCCGGATGGTCATAAATAATCATGATATCAACTTTGTCATGATAAATAGTATAAGAATATGCTCTTGAAATATTTCCACCATATCATGTTCCTACAAAACTCAAAATACCAATTTTGCTCTTTTTGGTAAGTTGTAGAAACTTCCAAGGCACGTTAGTCACAAGACATGTAAAATCACCAAAAAACATAATATTCACATAATGAACATGTATAAATCATATACAAATGAAAACAACCAATTCATCACATTTTAGAAAATTATTTCAAAAAAAAACTAAACATCAATATCATTTTTCTTCACTTATTCATCTTTTTCATTTTTAACACCATATGTGACATGTAACACTTAAAATCATGACTTTGAAAATTATACAAACATATTTCTCAACACATTTCCCCAGCTACGTTTCATTTCTGCTGTGTTATATTTGGTTATATTATGGATGAAGTTTTAAATTTTACGATGTTTCCGCTGATTTATCTTACGTTATGGATGACGTATGCTTGATCCGCTCGACGCTTCATAGTTCTCGTAGTAGACTATGGCAGATGCACTAGTACCGATGTTAGTATTGGGCCGGGGAGCTACAACAAGACTCCTGTATTTGTGCAGGGTCCGATGAGGGACCGGATCGCTTCGCAATCTGATGTATGCAGTCTTACTGTACATTTTATGTAAGAAGCTGTTTCTACACCTCGAACCCATAACCTCAAGGTCAAAATGCAGCAACCTTACAGTTGCTTCAATGCCGCACTGAGGAATAGCCCAAACATAGCCAGAAAACTAAGTAAAAGCCCATACCGAAATGGTCCTTTTAAACAAAATCTGGAGTATACTTATCATGAGAGTTTGTCAATCTTTGGTTGTTTTAATACAAAGTTCCAAAGGACTCATAGAGAATGAGAAGCCAAAAACATAGTCTAGAAGTCTAATCCAGTTAGAAATGTTTCTAAGGAGTAAAATGCAGTGCTCATCGAACACTCTCCCTCCTAGTGATGTCTTTAGATATGTCTAGTAAAGGACAATCATTACGTTTATTTATTAGTATTAATCACCATATACTTAGTAGAAATTTAATTTAAATGATTAATACATGTGATAATTACGTAATTTAACGAGTCAATCGTTCAGATTTTTGCAAGCAAGTGGCCATTGTTATCATTTATTCATTATGTATACGTTTTCACTAGCTATAAGTATAACGTGGAGGTGAATTTCATAGTAAAAATAATTGGTTGTCCGGTAAATAGACTTACTAGAAATATAAAAAGTAGGATATTTGAAGATGTGGAAACTGACCTCCATTAAGACAAAGAACAAGATGCTGCTCTTCAGGGATATCGATGGCTTCAGTTAGCCAATAGAACAATGCCCTACTATGATCCTCATTGATAGTAACATAACCAGAAAACTGAGAAAATTCACCGGTGGTATACCCTAAACGTTAACAGATTGTTCCTCAAACAAAGAGGTTTTTTTGAACGGTGGAGATATGTTTTGGAGACCCATAGGTTTGTCTGATCAGTGCATTTTTTGAGACTGATTTTCTACAAAAACTCGCTTTGTGTTTTTGTTCCTCTCTTAATTTGTGTTATATTCCAAGATTGATTATTTGATCTTGATGATTTTTATGCCTCTAGTTTGAACTAGGAAGAACTTGTTGTACTCATTGTTGATTATAGTTGAATTTCAGTGGCCTAAGGGTCTCGTGGTTTTTTACTCCTAACTTAGGAGTTTTTCCATGCTAAAACTGTTCATGTTCTTGATTGCGCTTATTGATTATTGGCTCTATGGTTGCTGATTTTGAGAGACATTAGTGTTTGTTGTTCTATTGCGTTGTGTTTTCTTCCAACAAGGGGTATCAGAGTTTGAGGATATTGATTTTGTCCGAATACAGAAGCGAACGCATCGAGAATAATGAGTTTGAATGTCTCCAAATATAATGTTTGGAAATAAAAATGGAAGTCTTGTTTTGTGTTAAAGTTTTTCATGCTCCAGTTTTTGCTACTGAAAAGCCAGATGGTAAAAGTGATGAAAAGTGGAATTTGTTGCATAGTCAAGCTTGCGGGTACAGTCGTCAATGGGTGGATGATAGTGTTTCAAATCATGTGAGTACGGTGGCTCATGCTATAACCCTTTGGACCACACTTGAAGAGCTATATGTAAGGAATAATAAACTATTCCTAATCAAACAAGTGATGTCTTTGAAATATCATGATGTTTCATCAATGACAGATCACTTGAATGCATTTCAAGGGCCTATAAACCATTTGCTGACAATGGGCATTAGCTTTGATGATGAGATACAACATTTATGGCTTCTTGGTACTTTGCCAATCTCATGGGACACGTTTCGGACGTTATTGTCTAACTTTGATCGGATTGATTTTCTCACAATGAATCGATTAAGAGTGCTATTGTGAGTGAAGAAATGAGACACACATCTTTAGGCTTCTCTTCATATTCCGAGGTGTTGGTACTGATCAAGGAAAACAAGTCAAAGTCAAACTTTGAATAACTGTGGTACATCTCATGGTAAATCTTGTGGAGGCTCTAAAAAATGGTCTAATGTTGAGTGCCATCATTGTGTCTTGAAAGGCCATATACAAAAATGTTTTCGATGTTTGAAAAACAAAAAAGAGAGAAGAACAACCAAAACGACGTTAAGAAAGAAGGTACCAATAATGATGACGTTGTCGTTGTCGATGATTTCTTTATTGTTTGTGATGTTTGTGTAGAAAACGTCAATATATCATGTGATGAGATAGGTTGAGTAGTTGATAGTGGTGCCTCTACACATGCTACCTCTCGGTATTTTCTTTTCTCAACTTATTAAGCCGGTGATTTCGGTGTTATACGCATAGGAAATAGTGGAGATGCAAGTGTTACCGGAATGGAAAATGTTTGTGTTGAGACTATTAACGGACATATACTAGTTCTTAAGGATGTCAAACATATTCTCGATCTTCTATTGGAAGTAAACCCACTTTTATACACCGCGGTTCTGTTAAAGCAGTAGTGTGAAAACGCACTGCAGTTGTGACAAAACCACTGTATGGCATACCACGGTTGCCTATATATACTTCCTATTTTTTACTCCAAACCTTTTTTTCCTGTAATTTTACACCACAACAAAATTCTACTGGAATCTAAACACAACTCACGATGCACCTGAAGATAGACACAAGCTTTCTCTCTTTTTTATGAGTTATTTATTTGTTATGATTTATGTATTATAATTTAGTTAATGTTATTTATTTATTGTAATTCAATTAGTGTAATTTTTTTTATTTATGCATCTGAAGTAGTACTCATTTAATTGTTTCAATTGTGTAAGCGTATATCAATATTTAATTAATGTTGTTTACTTATTTTGATTGCATGATATAGTATTATTTAAGTATTTTTATTTACTTGTTTCGATTGCATGAACGTATTGTAATTTTTTGTTTATTGTTACTTATTTGTTTTGATTCGTCTCATTGTTGCATTTATGTTCGTATTCAATTATTGTTATTTTTTATCTAATGCATTTAGGTTTAGTTATGGGTAGTAATACTGATGTTGGTGGCGAGTTGAGGCCAGAGATTAGACATTTGTTGATGCAACAGGACGAACATAGTGCCATACGCCTTCGAAGTAGTAGGTACAATACGCCAGATACTGTTGGGACAATATCCTTTTACAGAGACCTGAAGGTCCCCGATAGGTGCAGGGCGTATATAGAGGATGTGGGGCCATATATATTGTTGATGTATAGTAAAGTTAAGACAGATCACGCCTTGATCACAACATTCATAGTGAAGTGGTGAATGAAGTACAACGTCAGGCAACAAGGATGGCTAGGCACGTTGAGATCCAGTGACAAAAAGCACGGCGAAGAGTTTAAGCCAAGAAGTTGATATATTCTTGTTCAGACACGTGCAAGACGAGCCTATAAACCAAGAGGGCCGTTGGGTTCACCTACTTGAGCCCAATCTTTGAGTTTGTATGTGTTTGTAACATATATAAGTGATTTGTATTGTTTCTTTTATTGTTTGAGTCGTTTGTTAAATTTTCTTACTTGTAAATGTTTTGTTGGGGTCTTGTATGTCCAAACCTTGAGTCTTTTAGCTTGTTAAGTCTTTAGAGTTTGTTTAGTATGTGGCTATGTTTATTAGAGTTGTTTTAAGGTCTTGTAAGGTTGTTGGAGACGTTTGAAGAACAAAGGAGCTGAAGAGAAGCAAGACCATTTCGGAATGTGATTTTCTGGTTGGACTAGTTTTCGTAAAACAACCATATCTCTCCAAAACATGGTAAAATCAGATGCTTCAAGTTACGTTGGAAAGCTAAGACAAAGTCTCAATCAACAAGGTCAAAATTTGACATGTGTTTATGTAGCTATTGGTCAAAAAGCATCTTCTGTAGCTCTAAAATTTTTGTTTCAAACTTTTTCAGGATCACTCTTCTTGATGTCCACAAATAGCATTGAAGTTAAAGAGCTGTTTCTGTCGCATTCTGTGACACACATTTAGTAATTTAGACTTATCTCTTTAATGGTTGGTCCAATTCAGAGAACTTTGTATGGTTCACTTAAGGATCTACAATTCTCTACAAGAAGTCAAGGCCTATATCATAGAACTTTGTATGGTTGTGACACTGTACTTTAAGATGTTTTTTATATGTCATAAAAATTTTAGATCAAAATTCAAAGTCTAAAGCCCTGAAAAAGCATTTTTGATTAAACTCTGCCAATCTGTGAAAAACTTTTCCTTATAATGAAAAATTAATTCCTAATTAATGACATCTCCAAATAATCTGAATTTTTGATGAGATATCTAGTTTAATGGGTTGAAACAATTTTTCAACATTACTTTGGCAAGTATATCAACTATGTTGATATTCTAAACCTTTGCCAATCTAAATATATGATTGCATTAGTCTAAGAACTCTAAATGTTTAGATGACTTATACTTATCCAAATTCGATGAAACTTATCTTAAATTAAACTTAAGACCTTTATCTGTGTCTCAGTAAAATTTGATGATTTTTGAAAATTGTTTTCTATTTTTTTCATTTGTTTTGAAAACGTTGCAAAAACATAACTAAAAGCAAAAATGCAGAAAAGTAAGAACACACAGATTTTTATACTGGTTTAGTCAATGTGACCTACTCCAGTCTTCGAAGACATCTTCGTCGATATTCACTAATCACCAAAGCCACCTTAGAACAAGGGTGGCTGGAGTTATACACAACCTCCTTTAATGTACAACCTTCATACAATGAATCACAACAACAATCAATAAAATCACCACCACCTCACTAATGAAGGTTTGATCACACCTTGATCAACCTTTTACAAGTATGGAACATGTATGAATGGTCTATATGAAGCCTATACAAAATAAGAAATGTATGTTTGATAGGATTAAGGCTTTGTGCAAGAGAAGAAGATAAGAGATGAAGAGAATTCTTACTTTTCACTTGATAGAATATAGAATATGTGTCTTGTCTTGTGCTTGATCTTCTTCCTCCCTTTTGTAGCATGGTGCACGCCCCTAGGGCTGAGAAAGGTCTTGAAGAAATTTCTTGAATGCCCTTGGAAGAAGTCTAGCAAAGCCTTGTGACATATCTTTTCTTATTTGGCAAGATTAGATTGGAGAAGTGAGGTATCTTTTCCTTGTTGTCATTCTATGATTGAGTCTTCATTTAGCCACATCGGCATATAATATATGGCATGGATAATCACCCGGAAATCTAAAAAAAAATTTGAATTTTGAATATTTTGATTGTCAATCAATCATAAGTGTGATAGCTTTGTAGAGAAAAAGGGGTTTGAGTGATTTTCAAAATACATGATTTAAATGTGCTTAAAAATGTGCATGACATAAATGTGCATGATACATTGCATATTACTTGCCTTATATAATTCACATATAATGTTGCCGTACTAACGAGCCATGAAGCTTTAAATCTTACATCAAATGGCAAACATTTGTTGCGTTTATACTATTTTCAGGTGCCACCATTAATGAACTCAACTAGTTCATTAAGTGAAGTACTTAGTTAATTAAACTAAGTAGTTCATTGAAGGAAGCTACATTTGAACAAGGCACAAAGGCAACAAGACTAAGAAAGGAAAATCTCCTCCTCCTCTCTTCTTTAATACACACGCATATATATATATATATATATATATATATATATATATATATATATATATAAATATATTTTCAGATTTTTTGAAAAAGGCACATACACATGTATTCCAACGTACTACCGACACGTTATATATTTTACATACGTACGTTAACATCACACCATCATACTTAACTCATATTTATGAGTATATTCAGGTCTTATATCATATGATATGAGTCATGGTGATGACAAATTAAATACGACACGTTAAAAGGTTCTAAACCGAAAATTGTCGTATCGGACGAATACCGAAACTTCACCAACGTGTCATGTACTTCCCATAAATAGATGGCCAGCCCCTACACCTCAAAAATCATTATTATTTTCGTGGGTATGATGTTATTTTCAGTCATAAAATCATTCCATGTTGGCACACGCAAATCACCCCACATTAAGGCCAAATTGTGGAGATTCCAATTTCAATTTTGTCACATGTCTAGGCGCCACTTTAATCAGCCTTATAAGCTAAATATTAAAGTTTATATTATGTATATTATGTGTAACATAATATATAAACATGTGCAAAAATTTGGAATTTAATTAGAAAAAATCGGGTAATCGATAAACATCGAAAATTCGGTTTTCTACGTACACAATACATGGAACATTTTTGGCACATCATACGACACGTATCTAGACACTTTTTACATATGTCATACATCTTAAAGTGTTCTAGAAAATTAAATTAAGGGCTGATTGGAATATAACATGTGTGTATTATTAAATGTGCACTATTTTACAAAGTTTGCAAAAATAAAATTCAGCACATGTATATACATATCATACACGCCTATACAGATGAAATGGAGCATATGTGGAGCCTTTTTGGCATATTGATTGGTCAAGAATCAATCATACAATGTTGGTGACTTAAAAAAGAAGCTACAAGAGATAATATTTCAAATTTTGTCACAATTGTGACACATGCTGAAAATTCAGCATGTGCACTAAAGGGCTGGACGTTTTTAACATGTTAATGAGCAATATTTTATTTCTTGATTAAGGTGGATTAATTAGAAGACAATTTGGAAGTGTTTTAAATATTTTATGGAATAAAGAAAGTGATATTCTTGAATATCACACATGCTGAAAATTTCAGCATCTGTGTGATGTACCTTGGCCGAATTTTAGGCCACATTGTTGTGCAATTTCATTTCAAAAAATGATGAGAATATTTGCTACTAATTGGTGATTTATTTTAAAAGAAAAATCCATGAAAATTTGGAAGTAATTTGAATTATATCACCATGTCACATGCTGAAATTTCAGCATGTCAAGTGTAGTAATGGCCGATTTTTAGCTTAATGTTGTGGAGAAATTATCTTGCTTGATTTGGGTGATAATCTTATGAGTTATGGCAACTATTTTATGATGATTTTGGCACATTTTTTTAGTGGAATTCTCAGATTTTCCAAGTTGTCAAATGATGACAACATTCAACCAATCAATGAGTGCCAAGTAAGCAAAGGTTAAATGATCATCCAATGAGAAGGTGCCAAGTAAGCAACATTATGTCACAATGATGCCACACATTCTTCCAAAGACTTAGAAGACAATTTTGAAAAGGGGGAGAGCACCAAGGGGACGTCCAAAACAATTAAAAAGGAAGGAAGAAGAGCAAAACAAGGACAAGAACAAGAGTTGCAAATTAAAAGATCAAAAGTGTTCTAGCCTTCTTCTTCTATACTCTCTTTCTTTCTTCTTCTTAAAAGCCTATTGTACTTACATTTATATACTTGAATAGGCTTCTCTTAGACCATCACATATTCTTTATATTTGTAAAAAATTGATCAAGGTGTGATCAATCTTCAATCGTACAAGGTGGTGGTGTTCGTGACAATTGTATTCACGTACAAGGTTTGTAAAGGGTTGGAGTTGGTGTGTAACTCCATCAACCCTGTGTTAAGGTGCTTTTGTATTGTGTGATTAGTGTGAACCGAGGAAGGTGTTCCTCGAAGACAGGAGTAGGTTGTTTATAACCGAACCAGTATAAAATTCTCGGTGTCATTTACTTTCAGCACTTATATTCTGTTTTTGCACTGTTTACTCTTTTTGTTTACGTTCGTAAAAAAAAGTAAACGATTTTCAAAAATTACGAACATTTCCAAAACATAGCCACACGTCTTATGGTTGATTTGGCAAGTTTCAACCCTTTTGGATAAGTATAAGACACTCAAACATCCAAAGTTCTGAGACTAGTGCAGTCTGATTTTCAGCTTGCAAAGGTTGAGACTTTGAGTATATTTGACTAACTTCCCGAAGAATTTTTCAAAAATGTTTCAACCCATTTAAATAAAACATATAAGGGGTTAGGGTTAAAATTTCAGAGCAATTGGAGTTAAGTCAAATAGGAATAATTTTCAAAACAGTCTACCGTTTCTGGCAGATTCGCGCAATCTGACCACCAACGATTTTTGAAGGGGTTAAAGGTTGAATTTAAATCTGAAATTTTTAGGAGACACTCATAACATCTGAGGCTAAGTTCTCTAAAATTTCAGAATTTTTGAAGACCTGCAACCTAGTTTTAAAAACGTTTTAAAACTGGTCCTGAAAACAGAATCTGTTTTCAGAAGTTGAGTTGTTTGGTTTAAAACAAATTTTAAAAACCACACTTTCCGCACCAACTATTCAACCCCCCTTCTAGTGCCTTGCAGATCCTACAAGTGGTATCAGAGCGCAGGAACACTCACAACAAAAGGATCCAACGATCTACGTGAGATGGCATCCACTAGTTAACACCGTGCAAGAAGGAATGTCAACCATAAGGCCTCCTCTCTTTGACGGTGAGTCTTTCGTTCAATGGAAGGTAAGAATGAAACTTTTCTTTATGGCAATAGATATTGATCTTTGGTCGATTATAGAAGATGGTCCTTTTGTTCCATCTAAGTTATCCACCGTAGAGGAGTCACACTAGAAGTTGTTAAACCTAGACAAGAATATACAAGTGATGATAAAAAAAACTCAGCATGAATGCTAGGGCTATGCAATTACTCTAAATGGTTAAGTAAGAGTGAGTCTAGTTATGTCTCAAACTGTTCTAGTGCACAAGAAATGTGGAGAATACTCGAAATGAAACACGAAGGCACTAGTCAAGTAAAAGAGTCAAAGATAAACATGCTTATGTCCACACTTGAGTCGTTTAAATTATTGCCTAATGAATCTATTGTTGATATGGATCTTCGTTTGACTAACATCTACAATTCTCTTGAGTCTCTTGGTAAAGCTTTACCATGCAGGAAAAGTACAGAAAGTCTTGCGAAGCCTTCCATCCGAGTGGGACTCTAAAGTAACGGCCATAGAAGAAAGCAAAGAGACTAAATCGATTAAGATGGAAGAACTAATTGGATCACTAAGGTATATACAAACTGCTTTAAGACATTCTGAGTCATTTCAATAATGATAGGGCTATAGCATTTAAATCAAATGAATACGTCGTAGATGATAGTGACATAGATTCCGATGATGAGGACTTAATCACGATGGCTAAAAGATTAAGAAAAATATTGAGAAAATCGATTAAACATAAGTCTACCTCATCTAAGGATCATAAAAATAAAATAAGGAAATAAAGTGCTATGAATGCGGCAAACTTGGACATCTATCATATGACTGCCCTAATAAAGAAAAGCAAACAAACAAATACCCTGACAAGGATCGGAACAAGAATAGACTCGTCTCAGAACCTAAGCAAAGGAGAAGAGCCTTCAAAGCCTCCACTTGGAGTGACACATCCGACTCTGAGACTGATGATACGGAAGAACACAAGGCACAAGTATGCTTTACATCTAAAGCATCAAATGAGGTATCTTCCGACTCTGATTCCGATTCTGAATGTTCTTATGATGATTTATTTAGTCAATATTTAGAATTGCATAAGTTTTCAAAGACTCTTGCAAAAGAAAAGAAGCGATTAATTGAAGACAAGAAATTGTTAGAATCTTCTAACAAAGATCTTGTGTCTCAATTAAACGATTCAAAAGAAGAGTCGTCATGCATTATAAATTCATTAAAGTCTGAAATTTCATCATTGACATCCGAGAACACTGAATTGAAATCAAGGAATGGGATGTAGAGAAAAAGGTGAAACAATTGACACGGGATCTAACATGCTGCATCGTATTATTTATCACAAAAGCATGATAGTGACAAAACAGGTTTGGGATACGTTGAGACAAATGAAGCATCCACCAAACCAACTAAGTTCGTTGTGTCTAAGAAAGTAGACACCCCAAAGCCAAAAACGGCGTCTAAGATGACGCAAAGACCTCTTCCCTCATCACGCCCCACTTCTTCATCATATCATGTGAAATACAATTTTGTACCATATAGATATGAAAAGAAAAGAGTGATGCATACACGCATTCATTCCATCCACGCACTACGCACACAAACACAAGGACATATCAAAAACGTCCTACATATAATGCGTATAAAGGAGTTCTTGGCCAAAGGCCAGATACAGTTGCACCTAAAGTATATTATGTTTTTCATCACCTTTCTCACCTTTTGGAAGACCTAGAAGGGTCACCCAAATTTGGGTACCAAAAGGGACATTTTCAAAGGGTTGAATAAATAACCCTTACGAACGCACGTTATATGAAATGCATGATTTTTTTTCTTTACAGGCATCTTTTGATTTACTTTTCAAAATAAAGGGGGAGAGAAGCATGATTTAAGGGGGAGAGGATACTGATTGCATAAATCAAGGGGGAGCGGTTTTTGAAATTTAAAATTCAAATTTTGAATTTATGCATGATTGAAGGGGGAGCATAGGATTTAAATCATGAGTATAGGTTATTTTGAAATCATCAAAAGGGGGAGATTGTAGAGAAAAAGGGGTTGAGTGATTTTCAAATACATGATTTAAATGTGCTTAAAAACGTGCATGACATAAATGTGCATGATACATTGCATATTACTTGCCTTATATAATTCACATATAATGCCGTACTAACGAGCCATGAAGCTTTAAAGCTTACATCAAATGCAAACTTTGTTGTGTTTATACTATTTTACTTGCCACCATTAATGAACTCAACTAGTTCATTAAGTGAAGTACTTAGTTAATTAAACTAAGTAGTTCATTGAAGGAAGCTACATTTGAACAAGGCACAAAGGCAACAAGACTAAGAAAGGAAAGTCTCCTCCGCCTCTTAATATACACGCATATATATAAATATATATATATATATATATATATATATACAAAAATATATATATTTTTAGATTTTTTGAAAAAGGCACATACACATATTTCCAACGTATCGACACGTATATTTTACATACGTACGTTAACATCACACCATCATACAACTCATATTTATGAGTATATTCAGGTCTTATATCATATGATATAAGTCATGGTGATGACAAATTAAATACGACACGTTAAAAGGTTCTAAACCGAAAATTGTCGTATCGGGCGAATACCGAAACTTCGCCAACGTGTCACGTACTTGCCATAAATAGATGGCCAGCCCCCACCTCAAAAATAATTATTATTTTCGTGGCTATGATGTTATTTCCAGTCATAAAATCATTCCATGTTGGCACACACAAATCACCCCACATTAAGGCCAAATTGTGGAGATTCCAATTTCAATTTTGTCACATGTCTAGGCGCCACTTTAATCAGCCTTATAAGCTGAATATTAAAGTTTATATTATGTATATTATGTGTAACATAATATATATAACATGTGCGAAAAGTTGGAATTTAATTAGAGAAAAATCAGGTAATCGATAAACATCGAAAATTCGGTTTTCTACGTACACAATACATGGAACATTTTTGGCACATCATACGACACGTATCTAGACACTTTTTATATATGTCATAAATCTTAAAATGTTCTAGAAAATTAAATTAAGTTCTGATTGGAATATAACATGTGTGTATTATTAAATGTGTACTATTTTACAAAGTCTGCAAAAATAAAATTCAGCACATGTATATACATATCATACACGCCTATACAGCTGAAATGGAGCATATATGGAGCCTTTTTGACATATTGATTGGTCAAGAATCAATCATACAATGTCGGTGACTTAAAGAAAGAAGCTACAAGAGGTAATATTTCAAATTTTGTCACAATTGTGACACATGCTGAAAATTCTGCACTAAAGGGCTGGACGTTTTTAACATGTTAATGAGCAATATTTTACTTCTTGATTAAGGTGGATTAATTGGAAGACAATTTGGAAGTGTTTTAAATATTTTATGGAATAAAGAAAGTGATATTCTTGAATATCACACATGCTGAAAATTTCAGCATCTGTGTGATGTACCTTGGCCGAATTTTAGGCCACATTGTTGTGCAATTTCATTTCACAAAATGATGATAATATTTGCTACAAATTGATGATTTATTTTAAAAGAAAAATCAATGAAAATTTGGAAGTAATTTGAATTATATCACCATGTATCACATGCTGAAATTTCATGTCAGTGTCAAGTGTAGTAATGGCCGATTTTTAGCTTAATGTTGTGGAGAAATTATCTTGCTTGATTTGGGTGATAATCTTATGAGTTATGGCAACTATTTTATGATGATTTTGGCACATGTTTTAGTGGAATTCTCAGATTTTCCAAGTCATCAAATGATGACAACATTCAACCAATCAATGAATGCCAAGTAAGCAAAGGTTAAATGATCATCCAATGAGAATGTGCCAAGTAAGCAACATCATGTCACAATGATGCCACACATTCTTCCAAGGACTTAGAAGACAATTTTCAAAATGGGGAGAGCACCAAGGGGGGCCAAAACAATTAAAAAGGAACGAAGAAGAGCAAAACAAGGACAAGAACAAGAGTTGCAAATTAAAAGATCAAAAGTGTTCTGGCCTTATTCTTCTACACTCTCTTTCTTTCTTCCTAAAAGCCTATTTACTTACATTCATATACTTGAATAGGATTTCCTTAGACCACCACATATTCTTTATCTTTGTAAAAGATTGATCAAGGTGTGAATCTTCAATCGTACAAGGTGGTGGTGTTCGTGACAATTGTATTCACGTACAAGGTTTGTAAAAGGTTGGAGTTGGTGTGTAACTCCATCAACCCTGTGGTAAGGTGCTTTTGTATTGTGTGATTAGTGTGAACTGAGGAAGGTGTTCCTCGAAGACTGGAGTAGGTTGTTTATAACCGAACCAGTATAAAATTCTCGGTGTCAATTACTTTCAGCACTTATATTCTGTTTTTGCACTGTTTACTCTTTTTGTTTATGTTCGTAAAAATAGTAAACGATTTTCAAAAATTACGAACATTTCCAAAAACATAGCCACACGTCTTATGGTTGATTTGGAATAAGTTTCAACCCTTTTGGATAACTATAAGACACTCAAACATCCAAAGTTCTGAGACTAGTGCAGTCTGATTTTCAGGCTTGCAAAGGTTGAGACTTTGAGTGTATTTGCCTAACGTCCCGAAAGAATTTTTCAAAAATATTTCAACCCATTTAAATAAAAACATATAAGGGGTTAGTGGTTAAAATTTCAGAGCAATTGGAGTTAAGAACAAATAGGAATAAATTTTTCAAAACAGTCTACCGTTTCTAGCAGATTCGCGCAATCTGACCACCAACAATTTTTGAAGTGGTTAAAGGTTGAATTTAAATCTGAAATTTTTAGGAGAAACTCATAACATCTGAGGATAAGTTCTCTCAAATTTCAGAATTTTTGAATACCTGCAACCTAGTTCAAAAACGGTTTAAAACTGGTCCTGAAAACAGAATCTGTTTTCAAAGTTGAGTTGTTTGGTTTCAAACAAATTTTAAAAACCACACTTTCCGCACCAACTATTCAACCCCCCTTCTAGTGGTGCCTTGCAGATCCTACAAGTGGTATCAGAGCGCAGAACACTCACAAAAAAGGATCCAACGATCTACGTGAGATGGCATCCACTAGCTATAACACCGTGTAAGAAGGAATGTCAACCATAAGGCCTCCTCTCTTTGACGGTGAGTCTTTCGTTCAATGGAAGGTAAGAATGAAACTTTTCTTTATGGCAATAGATATTGATCTTTGGTCGATTATAGAAGATGGTCCTTTTGTTCCATCTAAGTTATCCACCGTAGATGGAGTCACACTAGAAGTTGTTAAACTAGACAAGAATATACAAGTGATGATAAAAAGAAACTTAGCATGAATGCTAGGGCTATGCAATTACTCTTAAATGTTTAAGTAAGAGTGAGTCTAGTTATGTCTCAAACTGTTCTAGTGCACAAGAAATGTGGAGAATACTCGAAATGAAACACAAGAAGGCACTAGTCAAGTAAAAGAGTCAAAGATAAACATGCTTATGTCCACACTTGAGTCGTTTAAATTATTGCCTAATGAATCTATTGTTGATATGGATCTTCGTTTGACTAACATCTACAATTCTCTTGAGTCTCTTGGTAAAGCCTTTACCATGCAGGAAAAGTACAGAAAGTCTTGCGAAGCCTTCCATCCGAGTGGGACTCTAAAGTAACGGCCATAGAAGAAAGCAAAGAGACTAAATCGATTAAGATGGAAGAACTAATTGGATCACTAAGGTATATGAAAACAAACTGCTTTAAGACATTCTGAGTCTATTTCAATAATGATAAGGCTATAGCATTTAAATCAAATGAATACGGTAGATGATAGTGACATAGATTCCGATGATGAGGACTTAATCACAATGGCTAAAAGATTAAGAAAAATATTGAGAAAATCGATTAAACATAAGTCCACTCATCTAAGGATCATAAAAATAAAAATAAGGAA
Source organism: Eustoma russellianum (assembly GCA_036186865.1). NCBI lineage: Eukaryota > Viridiplantae > Streptophyta > Magnoliopsida > Gentianales > Gentianaceae > Eustoma > Eustoma russellianum. The sequence continues at coordinate 32,838,341 of AP025044.1, forward strand.
ATAAAGTGCTATGAATGCGGCAAACTTGGACATCTATCATATGACTGCCCTAATAAAGAAAAGCAAACAAACAAATACCCTGACAAGGATCGAACAAGAATAGACTCGTCTCAGAACCTAAGCAAAGGAGAAGAGCCTTCAAAGCCTCCACTTGGAGGACACATCCGACTCTGAGACTGATGATACGGAAGAACACAGGCACAAGTATGCTTTACATCTAAAGCATCAAATGAGGTATCTTCCGACTCTGATTCCGATTCTGAATGTTCTTATGATGATTTATTTAGTCAATATTTAGAATTTCAAAGAAAAAGAAGCGATTAATTGAAGACAAGAAATTGTTAGAATCTTCTAACAAAGATCTTGTGTCTCAATTAAACGATTCAAAAGAAGAGTCGTCATGCATTATAAATTCATTAAAGTCTGAAATTTCATCATTGACATCCGAGAAACTGAATTGAAATCCGAGATTTCAAACTTGAAATCAAGGAATGCGGATGTAGAGAAAAAGGTGAAACAATTTGACACGGGATCTAACATGCTGCATCGTATTATCTTATCACAAAAGCATGATAGTGACAAAACAGGTTTGGGATACGTTGAGACAAATGAAGCATCCACCAAACCAACTAAGTTCGTTGTGTCTAAGAAAGTAGACACCCCAAAGCCAAAAAACGGCGTCTAAGATGACGCAAAGACCTCTTCCCTCATCACGCCCCCACTTCTTCATATATCATGCGAAATACAATTTTGTACCATATAGATATGAAAAGAAAAGAGTGATGCATACACGGCATTCATTCCATCCACGCACTACACACAAACACAAGGACATATCAAAACGTCCTACATATAATGCGTATAAAGGAGTTCTTGGCCAAAGGCCAGATACAGTTGCACCTAAAGTATATTATGTTTGTGCTTTCATCACCTTTCTCACCTTTTGGAAGACCTAGAAGGGTCACCCAAATTTGGGTACCAAAAAGGACATTTTCAAAGGGTTGAATAAATAACCCTTACGACACGTTATATGAAATGCATGATGTTTTTCTCTTCACAGGCATCTTTTGATTTACTTTTCAAAATAAAGGGGGAGAGATAGCATGATTTAAGGGGGAGAGAGATACTGATTGCATAAATCAAGGGGGAGCGGTTTTTGAAATTTAAAATTCAAATTTTGAATTTATGCATGATTGAAGGGGGAGCGATAGGATTTAAATCATGAGTATAGGTTATTTTGAAAATCATCAAAAGGGGGAGATTGTAGAGAAAAAGGGGTTTGAGTGATTTTCAAAATACATGATTTAAATGTGCATGATACATTGCATATTACTTGCCTTATATAATTCACATATAATGTTGCCGTACTAACGAGCCATGAAGCTTTAAAGCTTACATCAAATGACAAACATTTGTTGTGTTTATATTATTTTCAGGTGCCACCATTAATGAACTCAACTAGTTCATTAAGTGAAGTACTTAGTTAATTAAACTAAGTAGTTCATTAAAGGAAGCTACATTTGAACAACACAAAGGCAACAAGACTAAGAAAGGAAATCTCCTCCTCCTCTCTTCTTAATATACACGCATATCTATATATATATATATATATTCAGATTTTTTGAAAAAGGCACATACACATGTATTAAACGTACTACCGACGCGTATATATTTTACATACGTACGTTAACATCACACCATCATACTTAACTCATATTTATGAGTATTCAGGTCTTATATCATATGATATAAGTCATGGTGATGCAAATTAAATACGACACGTTAAAAGGTTCTAAACCGAAAATTGTCGTATCGGCGAATACCGAAACTTCGCCAACGTGTCACGTACTTGCCATAAATAGATGGCCAGCCCTACACCTCAAAAATCATTATTATTTCGTGGCTATGATGTTATTTTCAGTCATAAAATCATTCCATGTTGGCACACGCAAATCACCCCACATTAAGGCCAAATTGTGAAGATTCCAATTTCAATTTTGTCACATGTCTAGGCGCCACTTTAATCAGTCTTATAAGCTGAATATTAAAGTTTATATTATGTATATTATGTGTAACATAATATATATAACATGTGCAAAAAGTTGGAATTTAATTAGAGAAAAATCGGGTAATCGATAAACATCGAAAATTCGGTTTTCTACGTACACAATACATGGAACATTTTGGCACATCATACGACACGTATCTAGACACTTTTTACATATGTCATACATCTTAAATGTTCTAGAAAATTAAATTAAGGGTTGATTGGAATATAACATGTGTGTATTATTAAATGTGCATATTTTACAAAGTTTGCAAAAATAAAATTCAGCACATGTATATACATATCATACACGCCTATACAGCTGAAATGGAGCATATATGGAGCCTTGTTGGCATATTGATTGGTCAAGAATCAATCATACAATGTTGGTGACTTAAAGAAAGAAGCTACAAGAGGTAATATTTCAAATTTTGTCACAATTGTGACACATGCTGAAAATTCAGCATGTGCACTAAAGGGCTGGACGTTTTTAACATGTTAATGAGCAATATTTTACTTCTTGATTAAGGTGGATTAATTGGAAGACAATTTGGAAGTGTTTTAAATATTTTATGGAATAAAGAAAGTGATATTCTTGAATATCACACATGCTGAAAATTTCAACATCTGTGTGATGTACCTTGGCCGAATTTTAGGCCACATTATTGTGCAATTTCATTTCACAAAATGATGAGAATATTTGCTACTAATTATGATTTATTTTAAAAGAAAAATCAATGAAAATTTGGAAGTAATTTGAATTATATCACCATGTATCACATGCTGAAATTTCAGCATGTCAAGTGTAGTAATGACCGATTTTTAGCTTAATGTGTTGGGAGAAATTATCTTGCTTGATTTGGGTGATAATCTTATGAGTTATGACAACTATTTTATGATGATTTTGGCACATGTTTTTAGTAGAATTCTCAGATTTTCCAAGTCATCAAATGATGACAACATTCAACCAATCAATGAGTGCCAAGTAAGCAAAGGTTAAATGATCATCCAATGAGAAGGTGCCAAGTAAGTAACATCATGTCACAATGATGCCACACATTTTCCAAGGAGTTAGAAGACAATTTTCAAAATGGGGAGAGCACCAAGGGGACGGCCAAAACAATTAAAAAGGAATGAAGAAGAGCAAAACAAGGACAAGAACAAGAGTTGCAAATTAAAGATCAAAAGTGTTCTGGCCTTATTCTTCTACACTCTCTTTCTTTCTTCTTCCTAAAAGCCTATTTTACTTACATTCATATACTTGAATAAGATTTCCTTAGACCACCACATATTCTTTATCTTTGTAAAGAATTGATCAAGGTGTGATCAATCTTCAATCGTACAAGGTGGTGGTGTTCGTGACAATTGTATTCACGTACAAGGTTTGTAAAAGGTTGGAGTTGTGTGTAACTCCATCAACCCTGTGGTAAGGTGCTTTTGTATGGTGTGATTAGTGTGAACTGAGGAAGGTGTTCCTCGAGAGCTGGAGTAGGTTGTTTATAACCGAACCAGTATAAAATTCTCGGTGTCATTTACTTTAAGCACTTATATTCTGTTTCAGCACTGTTTACTCTTTTTTTTATGTTCGTAAAAATAGTAAACGATTTTCAAAAATTACGAAAATTTCCAGAAACATAGCCACACGTCTTAGGGTTAATTTGGCACAAGCTTCAACCCTTTTGGATAAGTATAAGTCACTTAAACATCCAACGTTCTGAGACTAGTGCAGTCTGATTTTCAGGCTTGCAAAGGTTGAGACTTTAAGTGTATTTGGACTAACTCCTTGAAAGAATTTTTCAACATATTTCAACCCATTTAAATAAAATATATAAGGGGGTTATTATTTAAAATTTCAGAGGAATTTGAGTTAAGAACAAATAGGACTAAATTTTTAAAAACAAGTCTACGTTTCTGGCAGATTCGAGCAATCTGACCACACGGCAATTTTTGAAGGGGTAAAGGTTGAATTTAAATCTGAAATTTTTAGGAGACACTCATAACATCTGAGGATAAGGTCTCTCAAAATTTCAGAATTTTTGAAGACCTACAACCTAGTTTAAAAATGGTTTAAAAACTGGTCCTGAAAACAGAATCTGTTTTCAGAAGTTGAGTTGTTTGTGTTTAAAACAAATTTTAAAAACCACACTTCCGCACCAACTATTCACCTCCCCTTCTAGTGGTGCCTTGCAGATCCTACAAGCTTCTCATTTTGGAATGAGTTTGACCTTGAACCTTTCCCTAAATTTCGGCCATACATGCTGAAAACTTCAGCATTATTTTTTGAATAATCGTTACCTTGTGTATGTTGATCTCCATCAATGCTTGAATTCTTTTGTGAATCATTCTCTACCAATCATAGATGGCAAGATAAGCTCCACCTAGGCTCCAAATAAGCCCAAATCAACCACCCATTTCAGCATACATGTGCTGAAAATACTTTTTGAATTTTTGAATGATAATAATGTAGTATCTTCATAAACATGGTAAATTTCAATCACCATTGAGCTTGTCTTCTAGAATACTCAAAGATAGGTGTTTGATGTATAAGAATGTCTAGGTATATGTCACACCATGTCCAAAACGTGACCCTTAAGTATAGTGTAGAAATGTGAATTTTCGAATTCCATCGATTGGCACGATTTTTTCTCCAATTAATCACGAACCCTTTAGACATGTAAATATGATATACACTATATAATATATAAACAAATGTATAATCTCAGCTCCAAAAGGTGTAAGACAATTCCGCCATGAGGTTGTAACAAATTTGAATTTTGAATTTTCAAGAAATCAAGGAAAATGATGGATAATTGATATATGTAATAATGGTATGACTTTGATATTGAATTTTCCATGTGGTGCAAGAGATTTTGAGGTGCTTGGAGTGTATATTGGCTGGCCATCATTGTATGATAAGTATATGAGTGTCGGTGACGGTTTAGTAGTCATTGATGTGGCGATTTTCGGTTTACAAACTTTTGACTTGTCGCTATATTTTTGGAAGATTGATGACATGGAATATATGACTTGGAATATCTTGGATATGTATATACACATAGGATGGCATGTAAATGATTGCTTGACATTGACGTGCGTTGATGATGTATCGATGAAATGTCGGGATAGAAGAATATGGCTTGACGTCTTGAGAATATATTATACACATACACATATATATATGACATGTATATATATTTGGTGTAGATAAAAACTTTCCATATTGAGATTTGTTGAAGAATAGGGATTTTCCTATATCTCCTTAAGGACTTAATTTAACGAAATAGTTTAGTTCATCTCCTGAAGCACTTCATTTAATAAACGTGTTTAGTTTACTTAACCTGGCACTGAAATAGTGTAAACACAACAAATGTTTCCATATGATTAAACCTTAACGTTTCATGACACGTTAGTACAACCATTAATATTTATAAAACATATAAGACATATTATCATGCACGCATGTCATGTAACATTTAAATCATATATTTTGAAATCACATATCAATTAAATAATACATGTTGAAATCATTCAACCCAATATCTCAACACAAAATTGGCTTCTAGAAGGGTCAAACCATTTGCCAACAGATTGCATATTTCTAGCCTTTTTTGTAGCCTTTTCTTTAGCATTGTAGACTACATTTGTTAGACTTTTGGCCCTATTTAAAGGGGTTCCAACCAGCCATGACAACATAAGAATTTTGAGAATTGATTAAAGGAATTCTTTGGCAAAAACCTCATATTTATCTTCACAAACACTTGGGAATTTTGGTTTGATATTCTTGAGAGCAGCTTGAGTGTTTTCTTTGTTTCTTTGAAGATCAAAGCTAAAATCCAATCAAGGTGTGAGCAACTTGTGGGGGATATCCAGGACCAGAGGTTGTGGCTGTCCATGAGGGTGCAAACTTTCATGGGAACGGATAACTTTTGAAGGATGGAGGCTCAAATGAAATCTTAGTGATCAACGGCTAGGAGAGAGTTATACTTTTGCCTACAACCGTTAAGGATTCAAGTGTTAGAGGAGATGATCCATAAGAGGCGTGACAATCATGCATCAGGAGACACTCCTTTCACCTTCCTTTAGGCGATGCCATAGTCACATTCAGGATGTAGCCATGCTGTGTGGCCTTTGAATTGATGGTGTTGCCGTTACTGATAAGAAGCCCCCTATACACAATAGCATAGTGGCGCCATATGTTATTGAGAGTCTTGGATGTACTCCTGACATGGATATATCAGAAAACCATGTAACGAGAAAAAAGTTTAGGGAGTGGTTTACCGATATGAGCCTACCAGAAAATACATCCAATGAGCATATTCATTAGAGGACTAGGATGCACATCTTCTTACTACTGTCGGGTGTGTTATGCGGCCAAAAGAAACTTCTCATGTAAGCTGGTCTACCTCTACATACTTTGGGACATCACTGCCCTATGTATATATTCCTCCAGCACTATCCTTGCATGCCTGTATCGGAACATATGCATGCATTCTCAATGTGAAGACGGGGCATCAGATTTTGATTCCATTGCAGCTATTGCAGTTTTGGATACGGTAGAGGTTTGCTGTCTTCCGTTCTCAGCCACGTTAGGAGTCTGTCAATGAGTCCTGGTGTGTCTCGCGTAGCCCGATGCCTTAGTTAACATAGATTCCCAAAGGTTTTCCAACACACATGGATGCTGCATGCGATTTGTTTGAAAATATAGCAAATGCCTTATAATCTGGAAGTATTGCGAGTTTGCCAACGGTGTGCATCCTGGATGAGTATTTTGTAGAATCGTTAGATGTCGTTGCTGCTTTTGGCACATTGTCGAGCATCACCTACTTCATAGAGTGATGAGACAGTTTAAGGAGATGCTACCCAGGGTCGTCGACATGGTGGTTTCCATCCATTAGATGTTGAAGGGGATATTGAACATCGACTATACGCACATGCACGTCATATTCTTGCAGTAATAGGATGACCGAGTGATCTAGATCAAGATTGTTGTGTCTTGGGCTGGCATATTGATAGTTGACTCACCATACATATTGCGGTAAAGACCTCAGACACATATGACATTTGCTTGTCCCTGTGTAGAGCGCATAGGCGACGACGATTTTTATGTTTCTATATCTAGTCTCATGCGGCTGGTATGTATACATCTTTTGTTTTAATTATTTGTGTCACTATAAGTCAAATGCGTAGTAACATTTCTATAAATTAAATTGTAGGCAAACTATCTTGTTCGAATGTACCATCACGCGACATCTATTGGAGGCGAGACTGGTATGGAGATTGCATCGGAGGCGCTCAAGGAGGATAGTCTTAAGCATCTTCTCTTGCAAAGATCTCCAGCAGAAATCACCCAAACTAATGTGGATGTATGTTATCCACAGCTTGTCGTGTCTCAGCTAGAGGGGGCCATTATTTGCCTACGTAGACGCTAGAGGTTCACATTGTGGATGTCCACAGAACATGTATTGGACACATCATTCAAGACACCAACCATCGATATCAGAATGTATTTGGTGAGGATGACAATGACATTTTGAAATTGCCGACTATCTCCACTATTTCAATTCTGTCGTCAAGCAGTTTGTCACAGACCTGGAGTGCGACCTACAACTGGCATAGCCTCAGTTTCCATAGGAACTAGGTCCACCAATACCTAGTAGAGCTGCTCAGCGACCTAGGAAGAGAAAGCATTGTGGTGCTGGTGCCTTTGAGATCTATATTGTATTTATATTGTGTCTATGACATCTTATATGTACAAAAACCTTTATAAACTTTTGATTCATTCTTCTTTTATATTAGTATATTTTGGTTTACTTGTTTGTATTGCTTAACTGAAAAATTGAAAAATATTTTTTTAATAATTACATTGTAAAAAATTATGAACTGAGAAAATGTTAGGTTTCTATTGGAAATACGCATGGACACCGCCGTGCATAAAAGTAGGTTTACTTTCAACCTGTGATAAAAGTGAGTTTTCTTAATAAAACTAATATATTTTTACTTTTTCCCACAAAAGCTCACTAGCTTCTAATTTGTGCAAGAGCAATTGTTTCTTCAACAATCCTTTTACCCTCAACTATTTTATAAACAATAGCTCAACCCTTTTACACTAGCTTCTTTAACAACACCAACTCAACATTCTTCAACTCTAATCAAATTTTCAAATCTTCAACAAGATTTACTACACCAAACAAGGGTTCAAAGCTTTTCTACTTGCTTTCCCAACAAACTCGATCACTCAAACTTCCTTCTAAAGTCAAGATCCTAGCATATTCATAGTTCCATGTAAAATTGGCGATCCTTGATTTTCTCATGGCATGCCAGATCTTGGTATCTACATAAATGCCATGCCAATATCTATTTATCACATCCTGGGTCTAGATCCTCTAAAAAAATGAGTTTTTATCCAATTACCAGAATATTCATGTAACAACCAAAAAAAAGAAACAAGAAAAGCAAAGATTAAATATTAATTATGTAACTCCTGCATTAATATCCATTATCCCCCACTTTGTGTTATATTGCTTAGTGGGGGAAATTGAAAGAGTTGAAACCCCCACATTGGGGAGAATTAAAAAAGGCCGAATGGCCAAAGCAAGAGATGAAAAAAAATGTGATGTGAGTAACCAAAAGGAAAGGGAGAAGCTGAGAGGGAAAAGAGAAAAGAGAGAAAGAGAGGAAAGAAAAAGAGAAGGAAGGAAAAGAGAGAAAGGAAGGAAGAAAAGAGAAGGAGTGAAGACCAACACCACCTCCAACATCACCACATTACCACCATTAACCTTAGACTACTATCAAGAGGTAGGTGACCCCTCTATTTTTGAGCTAATTTCATATATGTGATTATTTTCTATTGGTTCTATTTGTTGTTTATTTTGCATGTTATAGTACAAATTGGTATGCTATATGCTTTAGATGCTCTCATGGTTGCATAAAAATATTATGTATTTGTTTATAATTTATTATATTTTTTTGTTGTTAAGTTGTGAAGTTAATTTTTTTTGAAAAAACTATTTTTTAAGTACATGTTAGAGATTTGAATTGGAATTGAAGATAATTAGTTTGGGGAAATTTAGTTAATTTAGGCTAGGTAGAAGAAAAGAAAAAACAGAATAGGGCCTGGTGCAGGCCGAATAAAAGAGGAAAGGAGGAGAAAATATAGGGCTGGGGGAAAGTAGAAAGGTGGGAGTGGATGATGAAGGGTTGGGCCAGGAAAGAAACAAATAACGGTAGGCATGTTTGTGCAGGCAGAGGAAAAAAAAAGTAAAAAATGGGAGGTCGAAGTGGGCTATGGCCGAAATGGGCTAGGGATAGTAGGGGGATACGTGCTAGGCTTGGGGGGGGGGGGGGTTTGTTTGTGTTAATAAAAAACAGTTCTGCTATATTTAACAAAAACTGTTCGGTTATTAGAGAAAAAAACTGCATTTAAATAAATAAAAACAGTTTCTGAATATAAAAATAGAAAAAATGAAATTAATTTTTGGAATTATGAAATAACGTCAGTTTCCAGGGATATATGTGTGTGTATATATATATATATATAATTTAGGATATTTAGGGAAACATAAATAAAAAATTGAAATTACATAATATTATCGATGGAATAATAAATCAATGTTTGATACAAAAGAGGATAAAAATATGAAATTTTCATTCGGTGAAAATGTGAGTTGAAGAGAGAATGGAAAAGGAGAAAATAAGGAACGAGACGAGGAAAAAATTATGAGAAAATGTGAAAGGGAGAAAGAGATGAGAAGATGATAAATTGTGTGTGCTGCACTACATCTGCATTTTATGGCACGCGCATTGTCCTTCGCGAAGTGTGGCCCTATCTGGTGTGTGGGCCGACGCGGTTTGTGGTCTAACGAAGCGTGTGGTAGGATCACCTCAAGGTTCATGCATTGCACGATAGGGAGACATGCATGCGTTTGTTGGGATATCTTTGCATGTGACATAAGTATGCATCACGACATCACATAACTAATGTGCTATGTTTTATTGCTTACGCAGTAATGCATGCTTACACATGTACTACATGTTATTTGTTGACATATATGAAATTGTTCGGAAAGAGGTGGAAACCTACTGAGTGATATTTATTATCACTCACATTTATATTTTTCTCCAGGTGAACCAGACTATGACTACATTTACTTAGAAAACGGAGCAGAGTAAGGACAGTGGGGTAACTAGCTCGGGACCAGAAGATGTTCAGTTTTTCGTTTCGGTTATGTTAGTTCATGTTGTACTGAGGAATATGGACATGTTTACATTTGACATACGATTGTTGTTGTAATAAATGAATATTTATTACATTTTTATACGTTTCCGCTTGCAAATTTTCTACTTCATTGCTGACGTGTAAGAGAATTGAACGTGCCTTGTAGTTCTCGTAGCAGAATATGACGGGTGCAGCATTTCCGATACTAGGGCTCTGAAGCGGGGTGCTACAATTCATTAATATATCCAAAAGGTGTTGTTAATGATGTTTTTGTGATAGTTAATGAACTTTTTTCTCTGCTATTTTTATTACACCAGAGGAGAACGAGTCATATTCAAACTCATCTCTTTTAGCTTTACGAAGACCGTTCCTTAAAACTTCACGCACTAACATAGAAGTTTATTATGATACACGATCAATGGAATTTGATACATTTGAGCCCATGACATATCCTGCTGATGTAGCGTGTGTTAATGCCATATCTATTGCACAAGATGTTGAGAAAAGTATAAAATCAAACTAGCAGTAGTTGACAGGCAGGAGGTCAAAGAAAAGTCAAGGAGAAGGAGTTTTTATTTCAAAAGGAGAAATGAAAGAGGATGAAAGAACTTAAGTCACAACTTATTTGGGAGAAACATAAAAAGCTGAATCGACTTAGATTGCGAAAGAGAGAAGTATCTTTGGTCTTATTTTCATTTTAGTAGTCCTTTTTTTTTTGGTTTTTGTGTGTTTTTCTTATTTCGTGTGACATATGGTTTGGTTTAGTTTTTTGTTTTATCAACCAAACGATGTTAAACAAAGATGCTCTCTGCTAGGCAACCCAGATGTTATTGTTGATGTATAATTTAGTTTTGATGATTTGCACACGTCTTACATGTTAAAAGACTCAAAACAAGGTTAGTAAACTAGTCCTCAGACTTCAAGCATTTGATCTAACGCTCCATCTCTTAGAGAGTTAAAAAAACTTTTGCTAAAACATTAGGCGCTTCATCTCTTGAAACTTTTTAACATAGAGTTTTTGGAAAGAACATGAAAAGCTACATAAAGCACTTCATCTCTTGAACATTCTGAACAGAGAGTTTTGATAAAAACATGAAACGCTACATAAAGCGCTTCATCTCTTTAATATTATGAACAGAGAATTTTGATGAAAACATGAAACGCTATATAAAGCGCTTAATCTATATGAAAGTAACTTTGTATTACTTCACTCTCTTAACAAAGTATTCCATGTTCTGTAATATTTTTGAATTCATATTTTTCCCTCGAACATGAACTGGCAAGGATGAAGTGCCTCATGCATTCTTGTTCTTGAGCGCAAAGTCACTTCAAGCGCTTCATCTAAGAGTTTGATGTCTAACAAATTTCCATCCGCAGGTACAACCTTCTCTCTGATGTATTTTTAGTTGATCAATGTCCTTTTTATTTTTCTCATGCAATCATGACAGTTGCAGCTCTATTCCAAAGGCAAATCAAGAGTAGTTGGGAAAATCTTTCCATTTTGAGCTTAAAAAGCAAAGCTTCCACAAGAAGCTTTGAGTTCATCCAAGGAGAGATTTTCAAGGCAATAATGTATCAACAAGTGGGACAAAAATCTCTACCTCTCTTCTCTCTCCACTCAAACGGCTAGAAGGGCTTCTATAAGGCTTGGAAGACTTCATTTTTTAAGACAACTTTCTGCCTCCGAGATCTCAAGTTTTCTTTGTTGTTTTTCTCTCAAAATTAATGTAAGATTACTTTATTGTTGAGAGTGAGTGATTGTAGAGAAGAGAATTCCTCTTCTAAGTGAGGATTGTGAGGAGCAAGGTCTTGATTGTTGGTCAAGAAGAAAAGGTGCTTGTTGTTGCGTGAAACTCAAGCTTCTAAGAGCTAGTTGATGGTGTAGGAGCTACATGATATTCCATAGAAGGATTCTTTGGTGCAAAGAAGGTTTTAAGGAGACTAGGCTTGAAAGGAGTTGAGTTGTCATTGTTCTTAAGCTAAATTTGATAAACTAAACTTGCTATTGTATTTTCTTTGATTGTTGTTTTCTCCCAAAGTGAAATAACAATCATCTTATTCAAAAATCCTTCTTTCTCAAAGAAACAAGGTAGAGGAGTAGAGTCTTAGACTTGAAAATCTATAAATTTGGAGTTCTTTCATTTTCCTAAACTTTATATTTGTGAAGAACACATCAAGTATTGGTTTGAATACAAGCATTGCAAAAAGATTTTAAAAAGAGCCATACTTGGATAAACACACTATTCAACCCCTCTTCTAGTTTGCTTCACGGACTTAATAATTGTATTAGAGCCTAACCTTGATTGTTTGACTCACAAATAGCAAGGTTTGATCTTATCAAGTATGGAAGAAACTCCTTATGATTCAGAATCTTCAAGTGGTGATCTTCTAAAACAAGAAGAAGACCCCAAAAAACTTTGATACCGTCCGTATCAAATATTCATACCAAAGTGCCTATGTTTGTTCCTAACAGTTATGCTCTATGGAAATCCAACATGGAGAAAAATCTTTGACGATGTGGTTATCGTATTTCGAAGGAAGTCACTAAGGGTTCAAAAGTACCTATTAATTTTGATAATCCAACGCAAGAAGGGGAGTTATTGTTTGCGATAAATTCAAAATCTCTTGACATTTTGAATAGTTCTCTAACTCTAAATGAGTGAGCTAAGATTCAAGGTTTTCAATTTGCTCATGAAGCATGGACAAAGTTGGACATGATTCATGAAGGTACCTCTCAAGTTAGAAAGGGAAGGAGGAAGATGTTAATCAAGCAATTCTATAATTTTTCCGTCCCCAAAGGTGAAAAGAGTGAAGACACTATTCAAAGGTTCACCAAACTTGCCAATCTACTTAATACGTTGGGAAATAAGATTAAACAAGAAGATCTTAACCATCGTCTTCTAAATAGCATAGGAAGAGAATGGAATCCCAAGGCGGCGTCCATAGAAGAATCAAAGGATCTTGAAACTCTTACATTAGATGAGTTGTATGGAAATCTTATGACTCATGAAATTCAACTAGAGGAACAAGAGAAGAATGATCCTATCAAACAATCACCTAAAGCTTTGGTATGTGAAACAGATGATTCGGATGATGAGTTTGGACTTCTTGTAAGGAGGTTCCAAAGATTTCCCAAGAAAAATGGAGATGAAGCTAAACGATTCATCAAAGAGACTCTATCCGAGGACAAAGACAAGATGAAGGACCAAAATAATACATGCTTTAAATGTTGAAAATATGGTCACTTCATGAAAGATTGCCGAGTGGAGGATCCGACTCCATGTGGAAGTAGCTCATTGAGATAGTCTCATATCCGACTCCAAAGGTGACCATGATAATGACAAGGATCTTGCTCATGATGAGCTTGAGAAGGCATATTCTTGTTTCATGGCCGTCGAAGATAATATGGAGGTATGCACAAAATCTTCTCATAATAAATTGCAAGAAGAATTTGATGACATGATTGAGAAGAATGATTTGTTAAATTTAAAATATAAGCGTGTTAAACGAGATTTTAGAGATTGCATAAATGAGTATAATATCACGCTTGAAAACAACATTATACTGCAACTTGTGTATAACATTCTTATGACCATGCATAAAGTATTTACAGATGGAAATTGTTGTTTGAGATATGAAAGTGAGATTCATGTGAGCAAGATAGATAAAATGCTCGAAGGCAAGCATGCTCTAAATAAGATGCTAATTAGCCAAATAGCTAGTATTGATAAAACAGTATTAGGCTATGATGCATCTAGTGTGAGCATGAAATCCTCAACCATGCCTTTGATCAAATTTGCTAAATCAAGTGATGCATCCGCTTCTCTCCTCAAAGGATCAAACTCCTTTTTGAAGAAACCAAGGTATATGCCTCGTGGTAAGACAAAAGCAACCAAGGTATCAAAACATTCGGTTGAATCTGTTGCCAAAACCTCTTTCTTCGTACCAAAAAAGAAAATACATAAACATGAATCACAGATTATGCCTACTCATATGCATCAAAATCATTCTTACCCTCACAAACATATTCCTACATACCTCTACTACAATAAGAAAGGGCATATAGAAAAATTTTGTAGAGCTAAGAGAATACACATCTTGTATGAGTGCCAAATGGATGTTATTAAACCTCAAGGACCCGAAACAAAAAGGATGCCAATGTCATATGTTAATTCTGTAGGCCCTAGCATAAATGGAGAAACCAAGGATAGAGACGTCCAATGGATTGTGGACAGTGGATGTTCCAACTATATGACAGAAAATAAAAGATTATTTCATAAGATCACTATGCAAGATGGAGGAGTTGTCCACTTCGGAGGCAGCAAAGGCCAAATCAAAGGATATGGTAAAGTGGGTAACGATTCCTTCTCTCTTAGTGATGTACTTTATGTGCATGGGCTTAAGTATAATTTGATAAGTGTTGGTCAATTCTGCGATGCTAATTGTGAAGTTACATTTTTGAAAACAAAATGTATTGTGAAAAAAGAAAATGTTGTTATGTTTGAGGCCTTGAGGTACAAAAACATTTACAACCTAGCATCGATGATTTGGTTTCACAAAATGTATCTTGTCTAGTTGCTAAAATGATTTGGCATAACTATGGCATAGACGCTTCAGACATGTTTGTTTTAAATCTTTTAAATATATTTGTGAAAATGAAAAGGTTCGAGGTCTTCCTTAGATGAATTTCGAAAACCAAGAACTTTGTAGCACTTGTCAAAAGGCAAAGCTTGTTAAAACAAGTTTTAAGCCCAAAACCAATATTTCCACCTGCAAACCCTACAAATGTTACATATGGATTTGTGTGGGGATATTGATACAATGATCTTGGGTGGCAAACATTACACATTTGTGTTGGTAGATGAGTACACTAGATATACATGGCTATTGTATCTTGTTAGGTCCGTAACACACTCTAGAGGGGGTGAATAGAGTGTTTGACAATTTTGCAGAATTTTCTTGTTTGGCTCAACTTTAATGGAATTCAAAATTAAAGCAAGAATAGGAGATGAGAGGCAATGAATGAGTACACTAGATATAGAGTGGTTCGAATCATAAGTGATTCTACTCCACTACCACTTTGTTGCCAAAGTGGATTTTCAACAACTACTCTTCTTATTAAAGCTAATAAGAACAACCACAGCAACACTTACACTAACACCTTAGTGTAAGCAATCACAAAAACAACTTCTTGCACAAATACCTTTGTGCAACTACAACAACTACAGCTCTAAGCAAGAACAATTTCTTGCTACCTCACAACTTCAACAAAGTTCTCTTAAGAACTTTCTCACAGTGAGTTGAAGGAAATAGTGGGGATTCACACTTTCTCACTAGTCTAAAGACAAGCAAGAGATCAAATATTTATGGTTCCTCTCGTGTTAGACTCTCTATCTCTCAATATAAAACAATGAAGAACAAAGAAAGGCTTAACAAGCTTTAAGCACTTTTACACATATGAGAGAAATATAAAACAATGAATAATGAAGCTTGGTGATGGTGAAAGTGTGTTTTTGCCTCATCCAAGCTTCATTCATTTATAGAAGAAGTTCACCACTTTTTGGAGCCTTCACCATGTCTTCAAGTCAATCTCCAAGTCTTAAAAAATCGAAAATAGCCTTTAGCTACCCTATGGAGTGATTAGATCCTCAATAGTCATCCTAGAGAATCTTAGACATGGATAAAATAGTCAAGGAATCATGTATTGTGTTGGAGTAAAGTCCACAAGAAATTTGAGCAAGATTGGAGAGAGAAAACATCATAAATCTCCCTTGGATTATGTTCCACCGATCATAAAATTTTGAATTCTGGGGGACGTCGATTGGTCCATGTGCCTATGCTGAGAGATCGACGTCCTTTAGAAAGTTTGCAGTTTTGAAACTGCAGCACACCGATCGATCGATGTCTCTCCTTTGAGAGACTGATGTACATCGATCGATCGATGTCTCTTGGCCTGAGAGATCGATGTATTTCAGAAACTTTCTGAATTTGAAATTGTCTGACGTCGATCAATCGACGTCTCTTCCTGAGAGACTCACGTGAAGCCGATCGATCGATGTCTTTCAGGCTAAGAGATTGACGTTGGACAGAAAGTTCCAAACTTGACCAATCTCAACATGGATCAATCCATGTCTCTTTCTGAGAGACTGATGTATACATCAATCAATCCAAGTGAGAGATTGATGTTTCACAGTGTGTTTTTCTCATTTTGCTTCAAACTCCAAGTGTGAATTTCTATTTTAGCCCATTCAAAAAATCTTTTAACATCATCAAAACAGTTTATATTCCAACAATCTTACCTTTTTGATAATTCCAAAACCAAGATTGAAAAGATGTTTGAACATTTACATTTGAACTTGCTAAGTGTTTCAAGCTTAACATTTTCAATCTCCCCCTTAGTATATGCATTTTATACTTTCCGCAGTAACACAAGATCTTCACAAATACAATGAATATTTTAAAAATATCAAAATGCTCCCCCTCAATCAATTATGCACCAAAAGACTCCCCCTCAACCAAACATGCATCAATTACCAAATTTTCTCTTTTCACTAACCATTATCAAAATTAATATCAAAGCCATCAAACCCATTAAGACTAATATCAAGCAAGTAAGCATTATACTTTTCCATCACAATTCATATACAAGCAAGCACTAATATCAAAGCCATCAAACCCATTAAGACTAATATCAAGAAAGTAAGCATTATACTTTTCCATCACGATTCATATACAAGCAAGCACTAAACAATACAAGCAAGCAATAAGTAATACAACTTTCTCCCCCTTTTTGAAAGCATCCAAATAAGAAAGAGAAGCATAATGCATCATTAAAACTTCAAAACACAACCAAGTTAAGAAAATACATAAGTCAATAAAGTCTAAGATAGAATCTAAAAACGAGGATAAACAGGAAGTGAGCTATAAAGAAGAGTCCTAGTTTTCATCTGATGAAAATGCGATTTCGAGGATGCACGCCTTCATTTTTGCTTTAAGCTTGGCAAACCTTGACTCGTGTGTTGTTACTTTGCCTCGTAACTCAATGACTCCTATTGAAGACTTGCAACTTGAGCTTGGAGTTCCGGAATATTTGAACTCAAGCCACTAGGTGCTTCTTGGGTGTCGGGTTTAGGAATATGTGCCTCTTTCGAAGCGCCCACATCCTCACCAGCTTCTTCTTCTTGTGCTCGGCCTTTCATGGCTTTTTTCCTAGCCTTTAGCACTTATTGGATGTTGATCTTATCATAAAAATCCTTATGGGTGATTTGATCAAGATCCGTGTCGTCTACATATATCCCCGACTTCACAAGCATCTGATAGATGAGATTACTATAAGGGAGAGCTTTGTTTTGTTTCGTTGCAGCCTCAATCACATTTTTCATAAAAAGTTCTCCAAAGTTAACTCTCTCATGGTTGGCTATTTGGTAGGAAATGCAGAAATGCAATTTACTAGGCCCTTTAGCGGACTTGCCATTTATACACAAGGTAACTATGGCAAGGAGGGTGCGGTATACCAAGGGCATGTCATTTGTGTTCTTGGTCGGGTGATAACCTAGGAATGTTTTCACTTCATCCTCTGTGACTTTCCAATGTGTCGTATCCCACTTCCACATATCAGATTCATTGAACCCTTCATATGGTACTCCAATCAACTCACAAATATTTCCAACATCCCATTCAACGTGATTTCCATTAATGATAGTGTGCATGAACCTATAAAATTGCATAGAATAGCCTAGTATACCTAGTGGACATTTTGTCCATCTATCTTTCAAGCCAAATACTTCTATATTGTTGGACATCCAACCATTCAATGATAGGGCTTAACTCATTATTGCTTATAATATCATTGATTCTAAGCAATTTGAGTGGAATAGTTGCCCTTTCTTCTTTATCCCACTTGTCATATAACATTTGAGAGTGTCTAGTAATATACCTCTTTGGCTTCCCTAGTCTTGATCCACGGAAAATTTGAGAAATTCAAGCCACTCCTTATTTCAGGCTAACACTTGGGTTTGAATTTCATCCATTGATTGTTTCCTCCTAGGTTGAGTTCTTGCTTGAGATTGAGAGGATTGTCCATGGGGAGGATTGCTTGAACCTTCTTCTTCATTCCTAGTTGATCTTGCCATTTTTGTGGTGTTTTTACTTCTTGTTGACATATTGGAGAAAGTTATGGATTGAAGGAGATAGAATTTTAGGATAGATGAAGAGTAGAAAGCAAGAATCAAGATTGGAGATGATGAAATCTTGATTTAGAGATGAAATTGAAGAGAGGGAAGGTTTCTGGAGAGGGAAACGCAGAATTTGAGAGAGTTTCGATCGATTTTTGTGAGTTAGAAATGAAAAGAACTCAATTTTGACTGAGATTTAAAAGTGCAGAAATCGTTGACGTCGATCGATCCACGTCAGAGATCGACGTACATCGATCGATCCATGTCAGAGATCGACGTACATGGATCTCTCATTTCAATACATGTATCGATCCATGTATGCCCCTTTTTGAAATTTATAATTTTAACCCTCTAAACACTGAATATCATCCCTAATCTTGTTCTAATGTACTCGAATGTCTGAGTAGGAAGGGATTTGGGAAATATATCTGCTAGTTGGTCATTGGTTGGAACAAATTCAATGCATACCATTCCTTTTTTAATGCAATCCCTTATAAACTGATGCCTCAATTCAATATGTTTGGTCCTACTATGGTGAATTGGGTTTTGTGCTATACTTATGGCTGATGTGTTGTCACATAAGATGAGGGCTTTATCAAACTTAATATTGTTATCATTTAAGGTGTTGATCATCTAAAGTAATTGTGCACAACACGAAGCGATCGATACATATTCGGATGCCGCCGTTGAAAATGAAACACTATTTTGTTTCTTGGAGAACCAAGAAATTAAGCAATCTCCAAGGAATTGGCATGTCCCGGAGGTGCTTTTTCTATCAACTAGGTTTCCAGCATAGTCGGAGTCACTGTACCCTTTTAAGTCAAAACAACCATTTTTGGGATAAAATAACCTAAAGTTCACGGTTCCTTTCAAATACCTAAAGATATGTTTAATGGCAACTAGATACGATTCCTTAGGCATACTTTGAAATCTAGAACATAAACATACAACATGCAAAATATCCGGTCATCAAATAAAGTAAACTACCAATCATACCCCTATATTTGGTTACCTCAACCGGCTTTCCTTTTTCATCTTTGTTAAGCTTTGTACTTGTGCTCATTGGTGTGCTCACACTTCTTCCATCCTCAAACTTGTATTTCTTGAGTAGATCCTTTGTATACTTTGTTTAAGATATATATACTCCATCTTGAGTTTGCTTGATTTTAAGACTAAGGAAGTAATTGAGTTCACCCATCATGCTCATCTCAAATTCTTCTTCCATCAATTTTGCAAAGTGCTCACAAAGAGAGTCATTAGAGCACCAAATATGATATCATCCACATAAATGTGAACAAGAAATTGATGGTTTCCTTGTTCTTTAATAAAAAGAGTAGTGTCGACTTTTCCTCTTGAAAACTCATTTTCAAGTAGGAAGTTACTTAATCTTTCATACCATGCCCTAGGAGCTTGTTTAAGTCCATAAAGGGCCTTTTGAGTTTAAATACATGGTTTGGATAATCACGATTTTTAAATCCCGGTGGTTGAGCTACATACATCTCTTCTTGAATTATTCCATTCAAGAATACGGATTTCACATCCATTTGATATAGTTTGAAATACTTATAGCATGCATATGATAATAGCATCCTAATAGCTTCTAACCTAGCTACAGGGGCAAATGTCTCATCATAGTCTATGTCTTCTTCTTGTCTATATCCTTGAGCTACTAACCTAGCTTTGTTTCTAGTGATGTTTCCTTTATCATCCATTTTGTTTCTAAATACCTATTTAGTACCAATTATAGGGTGATCACTAGGTTTAGTCACTAATTCCCAAACATCACTTCTTTGAAATTGATTTAGCTCTTCTTGCATGGCTAATACCCAATCTTCATCATTTATAGCCTCTTTTATATTTTTAGGCTCAACTTGTGAAATGAAGGCATTTTCATTAAATTTTCTTTTTGTCATTATGCCTTGATTTGTTTCACCTAGTATTAGTTCTTTTGGATGATCTTTCTTATACTTATATGAATCCGGTAAATTTGAAGTATCTCCTCCTACTTCTTCATCCTCAACTTTAGGTTCAAGTGGATCAATCCTAAGGTCAATGACAATATTCCCTTTTGGATTCTCAAATTTTTCTATGTGACTTACTTTAATTATTTCTTCATCATCATCATTTATGCACGGCCCATCCTCAATTAGTTCACTAAACTTGACATGAATTGACTCTTCAACTTTCATACTCCTTTTGTCATATACTCTAAATGCCTTGCTATTTTGAGCATATCCTATAAAAATTCCTTCATCTGCTTTGAAATCGAGTTTATCTAAGTTATCTTTTGTGTTAAGTATAAAACACTTACAACTAAATACCTTGAAATAACCAATATTTGGTACTCTACCTTTCCAAAGCTCATAAGGAGTCTTTTTGAGAGATGGTCTCAAGTAAACTCTATTGGTTACATGACAAGTGGTGTTTACCGCTTCAGCCTAAAAATACTTAGGTAGCTCAAATTCATTTAGCATGGCTCTACTTATTTCTTGAAGTGATCTATTTTTACTTTTCGCAAAACCATTTTGTTGAGGAGTTCTTGGAGACGAGAACTTGTGTCCATACCTTTTGGATACACAAAATTCTTGAAACTCACCATCAAACTACCACCTCTATCCCTTTTAATTTCCTTAATTGTGTCTTATTTTTGATTTTCTAATCTCCTACAAAGTTTTATAAATTCTTGGCATGTATCATTCTTTTTAGCTAAAAACATTACCCAAGAGTACCTAGAGAAGTCGTCTACCACCACAAAGGTGTAATGTTTTCCACCTAGACTTGCCGTACCAATATTCCTATACAAATCCATATGAAGCAATTGTAGAGGTTTGGTGGTGAAGATTTCACTCTTGGGTTTGAAGCTCGTTTTAACAAGCTTTGCCTTTTGACAAGTGTCATATAAGCGATGGTTTTTGAAATTCAATTTTGGAAGACTTTGGACCTTTTCATTTTTTCAAATTTCTTTGAAATTTTTAAAACTAATATGTCCAAGTCGTCTATGCCATAGTTGAGTCAAATCATTTTTGGCAACTAGGCAAGAAACATTTTGTGATATCAAATCATGTGCTAAATTTATAAATATCATTTTTCCTTATAGCCTCAAAAACAATCTTATCATTCTTTTTCACAATGCACTTTGTTTTCACAAATTCAACTTGAAATTAGCATCACATAGTTGGCTAACACTTATCAAATTATATTTAAGCCCTTCTACATATAATACATTATTAATAATGAAAGAAGAGTTACCGATTTCTCCATATCCAAGAATTTTGGCTCTCCCATTGCCAAAATGCAACATTCTACCATCTTGGAGCTTGAGCTTGGTGAACAAAGTTTTGTCTTCGATAATGTGTGTTGAACATCCGCTGTCCATGAGCCATTTGGTTCCTTCTTCTTTGGCTACTCCATTTATCTTGAGAGCCTACAAAACCAATAGATTTATTCATTGGTACCTTTTGATAATTGGGTCCTTTAGGTTTAGCTTGTCGACCCTTAGGCATCCAAACATACATACTACCAAATCTAGCTTTACATGCACTCTTCATATGTCCTACTTTGTTACAATGAAAACAAGTGGGTACATGTCTTGGTTTATAAGATGATGAGTCATGTTGTGTTTTTCTCTTATTTGCCTTTTTCTTTAATGACTTAGGCTTATTGGAAGAGTGTGATGATATAAATCCTAAACCAGATTTATCATTTTCAATTCTTTGGTTTCCAAGTAATTTGTATAGATTATTTTTACTATCGGTTAGTCTTTGTAAGTCTAACCTTAGTTTCTCACATTCTTTCCTAATTTCCACATTTTCAAGAGCTACGGTTTTATGCATGGTGAGTATGATGTCATGATCTTGAAACATCAAAATATTTTTATCATGCAAGCTCTTGTTTTCTAATATGCGTTTTTTAAATTCTTTCTTCAAGTGTTTATATTTTAAATTTAGTTTTTCGAAATCATCTTGCAAATCTCCTATTTCATCTTGCAAATTAGAAGAGGTAGAGTTTACCTCAAGGTCATTCTCGATTGCCATGAGACAAGTATGTTATGTTTTTGGATTCTCAACTATTGCAACAAGTCCAACATCTTGGTCTTCCCTTTCTTCTCCTTCCGATTTGGAGAGGAGATCATCCCTTGTGGTTACGTCGGCATTAAGGGCTTTCTTCTTCTTACGAAAAACCTTCTTTTCTTGCTTTTGCGGCTCCTTGACGTGGCAATCGGCAATGAAGTGACCGGGTCGACTACACCAACATCAATTTTTGCTTGCTTCTTTGTCATTGGTTGGTATTTTAAAAAACTTCCTTGCTTGGGCCTTGTTTCTTGTGGCCATTCTTCTAAATTTTCTCACAAGAAAAGCAACTTCCTCATCCGATTCATCGGACTCTACCACCAATCCTTTATGTGATGCTTGTGTGGGCTTGATAGGGTTCATTCTATTTTGTTCATCAATAAGGATTTCATGAGTAAGAAGATTACCGAATGGCTCATCAAGTGTAAGAGTCTTGAGATTCTTTGATTCGGTGATGGCGGTGACTTTTGGTGTCCATTCTCTTGCCAAAGAGTTAAGGAGTTTTGAGACAAGGTCTTCATTTGAGATTTTCTTGTCCACTATGGAAAGTTGATTCACTATTCGACTGAATCGATCAATAGTTTCCTCAATCTTATCACCGCTCTACATACCGAACATTTCATACTCTTTCATGAGCATAAGTCTTTTGGCAATTCCTACTTGCTCAGTCCCTTCATGTATCATTTCTAGCCTTTTCCATGCTTCATGGGCTGTTTCAAGACCTTGAAGTCTTATAAGCTCGGTGGTGGTAAGAGCACTTGAAAGAATATCGAATGCTTTGCCATTGATGGCGAAGTTTATTTTCTCTTCGTCGGTGTAGTCATCATCATCTTTAAACATTGATTCTCCTATAGAGTTGGTAATCATAGGAACTTCGATTCCATTGACAACGGCTCTCCATATATCAAATCCACAGTCTTTCAAATGATTGATCATTCGAAATTTCAAGAAAGAGTAATTTTGGGCATCAAACAAATGAGCTTTAGTGTTTGATCCTGAGAATAGTGCAGTTGGCTTGGAAGTTGAAGTGTGGGATGAAGAGGTTGTCATTGTCACGATCTTTAACCTTGCTACTTGCAAAGATTGGCCAAGCAATCAAGGTTAGGCTTTGATACCAATGGTTAGGTCTGTAACACACTCTAAAGGGAGGATGGTGAATAGAGTGTTTGGTAATTTTGCAGAATTTTCTTGTTTAGCTCAACTCAAGTGGAATTCAAAATCAAAGCAAGAATGGGAGATGAGAGGCAATGAATGAGTACACTGGATATAGAGTGGTTCGAATCGTAAATGATTCTACTCTACTACCACTTTGTTGCCAAAGTGGATTTTCAACAACTACTCTTCTTATTAAAGCTAATAAAAACAACCATTTCAAATATATTGTACTATCCGAATGTCAAATTAATGTACTGGCCATTGATAACGCACGGTAACAAAAGACGTCGGCATTTTTCTACAGAAGTTTTAATGCACGTGTATAGGCAAATTCATGATTATTAGGCCTCCATCTATAATTTTTATTTTCTAAAAAATATGAAGTAGTCGAAGTTGATACCAAGGAATAAATTATTACTCCATCTGTTTCTGGGAAATATGAGTTATTAAATATATGCATTTGCTGTTAATCAATGAAATATAGTTTTTATTTGTCAGCAATGTTACACTAACAGTTTACTTACTCGGTTTTACAATTAAACAATGTGAAAATGAGGATGCAACTGCATTTCAATTGCTCTTATAAAACCATTATTGATTAAATGAGAGTGGATGCATGTGAGTGGACTATTTTATATATCATCCAAGAAAATTATGCATGATCCAATGTGTAAACACTCAAGGCAAAAGTAATTCACATAGTGTGTAATTTTGTTTCCCAAAAATAAAGAAGGGTGTTTCCTGTGCACAAGTGTCATACCCCGTAACTTTTAAGTATGAATTTTAATAATTAGAAGTCAACTTCAAATATAATTTTATTAAATGTATAGGTTTATGAGGCTTAGTTAAATAAATTGTAGGTGAAAAAATAATCAAAAACTAAAATTGAGGAAATTAGGCCAAAATACCATAACTACCCCTCCCCACTTAAATGTTGGGGGAGTTACACAAAGGAGTATAACTCCCCATTAGCACAAAATGGCGGCTACCAAAAGAAAAGAACAGGGAAAACGGCTAGAGGAAGAGAAAGGGAGGAAAGAAGGAGAGAAAAGAAACAGAGGAAGAAAGAAGAAGAATAAGAAGGAAGAGAGGTCAACGTAGGTCCAATCCGTCGCAAATTTCTACCATACACTCGTAAGCTTATCTAGATTCCAAGGTATGTAATCTTTCTATACGCTTTACGCAAACTTTGATTCAACAGGCCCTATGTTCTTATAAAGTAAAAATTCGGATCACACATTAATAATCCTTATTTGATCATGTTAAATACTCTACTATACGTATTTGTTGTTGTTGGCGGATTAAAGTCATGTTCTATGGGCCAAGTTCTGAGAATAACTATGTTGTGCTTGGTTGTTGGTAAACATGCCTTTAAATTGTTATATTTGGTGCAAATATTGTGTTATGATAATTTATTGTGTTTTTCAAGTATTGCCTTAGATGATTTGAGATTAATTGAGAAAGATTTGAGGGTTTAGATGATGTGTTGTTGCAAATTTAGTGTGGGTTAGAAGATTGATGATACATCCAGAGATGTGAATGGTAGTAGTCTTAAATTGATTCAGGCTGATGATTTTAAGGATTAATCTGTGTTATGTGTATGTTAAGCATGATGGATTTAGGTGGTAAGATGGAATTTGAAGTATTTAACATGAAAGGGGTGAAGGAATGAGATGATGAGGAGAAGTTACTGCAGAATTTTCAGCTTTCGGAACCGTTAGAATACTTCGAACACCTACTTTAGGCGCTCAATGCCACATTAGGCACCTAAAGTAGGCATTCAATGTGTCCCAGTGCATTCCAGAACACTTCGAACACCTTATAAGGAGCTTCATGTCATATAAGGCGCCTTATGTAGGTGTTTGATGTGTCACAACATATTCCAGAATGATTCGAACGTCTAGTATAGGCGCTTCATGTCACCTTAGGCGTCTCCTGAAGGCGTTCCAAGTGTACTGGAAGTCCCTTTAGACACATTAAGCACTCCATGTATGTGAGATACCTTTATTCTCTTCCTTTGCTCATAAAATATAAGGGTATTTGAGGTGTACTTAAGTTGTAAATGTTAAGTGTGAATGAGTAAGGTTAAGAATGGATCCGAAGTGAATTTGTAATACGAAAGGACCTGAAAAGGTACGAGCATGGTGTGTTTGAGGTTCAGGATCTTGTACTTAATATGTAAAGTGTGTGCGTATGTTTACATGTTTGATATGATGTAACATGAGCATTTTGCATCACGACATGAACACTTTGCATTTCGACATGAGATTTGTTTTCTGAAAGAACATGTGCTTGCAAAAGAAGATTAAAGTTTTCAAAAGACAAGCTATGGCTGCTGGTTGATCGCAGGGTATAAAAGTCATGCTTGCGGTAGCAAGGTATAAAAGCATGACCTGTGAATCAACAGCAGGGTATAAAGTTATGTTATGGGGTCGTGGACCAATCAGCACGGGGTATAAAGTTATGTTATGGGGCCGTGAACCTTTCAGCACGGGGTATAAAGTTATGTTTGTGTGGATTGATCACCCACAAGGTATAAAGTTCTGCTACGCGAAGTATATGATAAGAAGAATAGTGAAAAGTTTTTGTGAAATGACACGCATGACATGTTTACGAAAGAAGACATATGCATGAGTTTTGTGTGTGGTTTTAAAGGAGTACATGCATCATGTGTCACGAAGCATAAGACTTGACATGCTAGATTTGACATTCGCAAAGGATCTGTTTATGTAGTATGTTTTGCTAGATACATGTTTTGCTCCGTATTCGCATATCATTTATGTGATTTATTTGGTTTTGATGAATTGTTATAAAGATGTTATTTGCTAACCCAAGCACCATATTTGGGCAATGATTTATATACTGGTCACTGGTCGTGTGTGTTCCTGTAAGATGTATAGACGGGTTACTTGCTAGCGATGTTTTCTCTAGGAATAGATACTTCATCTGCTTTTCAGGTGAGCCAGAGTACGAGATGATTTTTGTAGAAGACAACGGTGAGTGGGCTCATTGAGATGATGGTCATTAAAGTGGACAGATTACATTCTTTTTCTTTTGGTTGGATGATTTACAGGTTAATGTTTTGTATTGAAGAATTTATTAGGCATTCCCCAGCTACGCTTCATTTCTGTTGTATTATATTTGGTTACATTATGGGTATTGAAGTTTTAAATTTTACGACGTTTCCGCTGATTTATCTTACGTTCTGGATGACGTATGCTTGATCCACTTGACGCTTCGTAGTTCTCGTAGTAGACTATGGCAGGTGCACTGGTACCGATGTTAGTATCGGGCCGGGGCACTACAACAAGTCTCCTGTGTTTGTGCAGCGTCCGATGAGGGACCAGATCGCTTCGCGATCTGATGTATGCAGTCTTACCGTACATTTTATGTAAGAAGCTATTTCTGCGGCTCGAACCCATAACTTCAAGGTCAGAAAGCAGCAACATTACAGTTGCTTCAATGCCGCACTGAGGAATAGCCCAAACATAGCCAGAAAACTAAGTAAAAGCCCATACTGAAAACAAAATGTGGAGTATACTTACTTATCATGAGAGTTTGTCAATCTTTGGTTGTTTTAATACAAAGTTCGAAAGGACTCATAGAGAATGAGAAGCCAAAATGTTTCTGAGTAAAATGCACTGCTCATCGAACACTCTCCCTCCTGGTGATGTCTTTAGATATCTCTAATAAAGGAGAATCATTACGTTTATTTATTAGTATTAATCACCATATACTTGATAGAAATTTAATTTAAATGATTAATACATGTGATAATTAAGTATGAGCGACTACAAAGATGATAATAGATTTTGGTGGATAGAAGCGTACTGGCCACTATCGATATTTTCCTACCGTTTATCCCTGTAATTTAACGAGTCAATCGTTCAGAGTTTTGCAAGCAAGTGGCCATTGTTATCATTTATTTATTATGTATACGTTTTCACAAACTATAAGTATAACGTGGAGGTGAATTTCAAAGTACAAATAATTGGTAGTCCGGTAAATAGACTTACTAGAAATATAAAAAGTAGGAGATTTGAAGATGTGGAAACTGACCTCCATTAAGACAAAGAACAAGATGCTGCTCTTCAGGGATATCTATGGCTTCAGTTAGCCAATAGAACAATGCCCTATTATGATCCTCATTGATAGTAACATAACCAGAAAACTGAGAAAATTCACCGGTGGTTTACCCGGGAATGCCGAAATTCGATCCGTTTCCTGTTCATTTGTTGAAGCCCAAGTGTAAATGGTACTTGAATTATGCAAACGCAAAAACAAGAGCTGGAGTTTATGTTGGGTTATACCTTCTATTTGGAGAGATCCAATAACTTAACAAAACTTAAACCCATGAGTCTATTAGGGTATTGATGGTATCCTCATCATACTTGTGACATAGAGTATTGGAAAATAGGTGAAAACAAGAGAAAGAGAGGGAGAGGGAGAGGGTAAATTTGAAATTTCGCAGCTACAGGAGAGCACTGTCCAGCTCTGGTAAATTGGACTTTGTCGATATTCCATCATTGGACCCTCCCTAATCTTTAACAGATTGTTCCTCAAACAAAGAGGTATTTTTCGAACGGTGGAGATATGTTTTGGAGACCCCTAGGTTTGTCTGATCAGTGCATTTCTGAGACTGATTTTCTAAAAAAACTCGCTTTGTGTTTTTGTTCCTCTCTTAATTTGTGTTGTATTCCAAGATTGATTATTTGACCTTGATGATTTTTATGCCTCTAGTTTGAACTAGGAAGAACTTGTTGTACTCATTGTTGATTATAGTTGAATTTCAGTGGCCTAAGGGTCTCGTAGTTTTTTACTCCCAATTTAGGAGTTTTTCCACGCTAAAACTGTTCGTGTTCTTGATTGCGCTTATTGATTATTGTCTCTATGGTTGCTGATTTTGAGAGAGATTATTGTTTGTTGTTCTATTGCGTTGTGTTTTCTTCCAACAAGGGGTATCAGAGATTGGGGATATTGATTTTGTGCGAATACGGAAGCGAACGCATTGAGAATAATGAGTTTGAATGTCTCCAACTATAATGTTTGGAAATAAAAATGGAAGACTTGTTTTATGTTCATGCTCTAGTTTCTGCTACTGAAAAGCCAGATGGTAAAAGTGATGAAAAGTGGAATTTGTTGCATAGTCAAGCTTGCGGGTACAGTCGTCAATGGGTGGATGATAGTGTTTCAAATCATGTGAATACGGTGGCTCATGTTATAACCCTTTGGACCACACTTGAAGAGCTATATGTAAGGAATAATAAACTATTCTTAATCAAACAAATGATGTCTTTGAAATATCATGATGTTTCATCAATGACTGATCACTTGAATGCATTTCAAGGGCCTATAAACCATTTGCCGACAATGGGCATTAGCTTTGATGATGAGATAGAACATTTATGGCTTCTTGATACTTTGCCAATCTCATGGGACACGTTTAGGACATCATTGTCTAACTTTTCTCGGACTGATTTTCTCACAATGAATCGATTAAGAGCACTGTTGTGAGTGAAGAAATGAGACACACATCTTTAGGCTCCTTCACATTCCGAGTTGTTGGTTACTGATCAAGGAAAACAAGTCAAAGTCAAACTTTGAATAACTGTGGTATATCTCATGGTAAATCTTGTGGAGGCTCTAAAAAATGGTCTAATGTTGAGTTCCGTCATTGTGGATTGAAAACCATATACAAAAATGTTGTCGATATTTGAAAAACAAAAAAGAGAGAAGAACAACCAAAACGACGTCAAGAAAGAAGGTACCAATAATGATGATGTTGTCGTTGTCGATGATTTCTTTATTGTTTGTGATGTTTGTGTAGAAAATGTCAATATAACATGTGATGAGATGGATTGAGTGGTTGACAGTGGTGCTTCTACACATGCTACCTGTCGGTGTGTTCTTTTCACAACTTATTAGGCCGGTGATTTTGGTGTTATACGAACAGGAAATAGTGGAGATGCAAGCGTTACCGGAATGGAAAATGTTTGTGTTGAGACTATTAACGGATCTATACTAGTTCTTAAGGATGTCAAACATATTCTCGATCTTTTGTTGGAAGTAAACCCACTTTTATACACAACGGTTCTGTTAAAGCCGCAGTGTGAAACACACTGCGGTTGTGACAGAACCACTGTATGGCATACCGCGGTTGCCTATAAATACTTCTTATTTTTTTACTCCAAATCTTTTTTCCTGTAATTTTACACCATAATAAAATTCTGCTGGAATCTAAACACAACTCACGACGCACCTGAAGATAGGCACAATCTTTCTCTCTCTTTTCTTATGAGTTATTTATTTGTTATAATTTATGTATTATAATTTAGTTAATGTTATTTATATATTTTAATTCAATTAGTGTAATTTGTTTATTTTATTTATGCATGTGAAGTAGTAATCATTTAATTGTTTCAATAGTGTAAGCATATATCAATATTTAATTAATGTTGTTTACTTATTTTGATTGCATGATATAGTATTATTTAAGTATTTTTATTTACTTGTTTTGATTGCATGAACATATGGTAATATTTATTTATTGTTACTTATTTGTTTTGATTGCATGAACATACGTATGTTCGTATTTCGTCTCATTGTTGCATTTATGTTCGTATTCAATTATTGTTATTTTTTATCTAATGCATTTAGGTTTAGTTATGGGTAGTAATACTGGTGTTGGTGGCGAGTCGAGACCAGAGATTGTGGATTTGTTGATGCAACAGGACGAACATAGTGCCATACGCCTTCGAAGTAGTAGGTACAATACGCCAGATACTGTTAGGACAATATCCTTTTACAGAGACCTGAAGGTCCCCGATAGGTGCAGGGTGTATATAGAGGATGTGGGGCCATATATATTGTTGATGTATAGTAAAGTTAAGACAGATCACGCCTTGATCACAACATTCATAGTGAAGTGGTGAATGATGTACAACATCAGGCAACAAGGATGGCTAGGCACATCGAGATCCAGTGACAAAAAGCACGGCGAAGAGTTTGAGCCAAGAAGTTGATACATTCTTGTTCAGACATGTGTAAGATGAGCCTATAAACCAAGAGGGCCGTTGGGTTCACCTACTTAAGCCCAATCTTTGAGTTTGTATGTGTTTGTAACATATATAAGTGATTTGTATTGTTTCTTTTATTGTTTGAGTCGTTTGTTAAATTTTCTTGCTTGTAAATGTTTTTTTGGGGTCTTGTATGACCAAACCTTGAGTCTTTTAGCTTGTTAAATCTTTAGAGTTTGTTTAGTATGTGTCTATGTTTATTAGAGTTGTTTTAAGGTCTTGTAAGGTTGTTGGAGACATTTGAAGAACAAAGGAGCTGAAGAGAAGCAAGACCATTTCGGAATGTGATTTTCTGGTAGGACTAGTTTTCGTAAAATAGCCATATCTCTCCAATCACATGGTCAAATCAGATGCTTCAAGTTAATCAACAAGGTCAAAATTGGACATGTGTTTATGTAGATATTGGTCAAAAAGCATCTTCTGTAGCTTTAAAACTTTTCTGTTTCAAACTTTTTCAGGTTCACTCTTCTTGATGGCCACAAATAGCATTGAAGTTAAAGTACTGTTTCTGTCGCATTCTGTGACACACTTTTAGTAATTTAGACTTATCTCTTTAATGGTTGGTTTAATTCATAGAACTTTGTAAGGTTGTTTCTTTACACTTAAGGAGATACAATTCTCTACGAGAAGTGAATGCCTAATTCGACTGGAAAGGGATCAAAAAACATGCCACAATTCACACAGGATTTCAGTAGCTCATACTGAAAACATCTAGATACCCAAAATTTGGAGGGTCATATCTAACTCATCCCAACTCCAAATGAGGTGATCCAAAAGCCCAAACTGAATTTCATACCATGATCTAAAACTATTAAGCAGGGATCAAGAGCAAAATGTCAAACATATATAGCACCTAGCAGGGGGTGAATAGTGAGTGCGGAAAAATTAGTTTTTAAAAATGTTTAGTGACTAATACTCACTTCTGAAAACAGATTCTGTTTACAGACCCTGTTTTTGATTAACTGAATGACTAGGTTCTAGACCTCCAAAATTTGTGAAATTTTGTGACACTGTACTTTAAGATGTTATTTATATGTCATAAAAATTTTAGATCAAAATCAAAGTCTAAAGCCCTGAAAAAGCATTTTTGATTAAACTCTGCCAATCTGTGAAAAACTTTTCCTTATAATGAAAAATTAATTCCTAATTAATGACAACTCCAAATAATCTGAATTTTTGATGAGATGTCTAGTTTAATGGGTTGAAACAATTTTTCAACATTACTTTGGCAAGTATATCAACCATGTTGATATTCTAAACCATTGCCAATCCAAATATATGATTGCACTAGTCTAAGAGCTCTGAATGTTTGGATGACTAATACTTATCCAAATTTGGTGATTTTTGAAAATTGTTTTCTATTTTTCTCAGTTTTTTTTGAAAATGTTGCAAACACATAACTAGAAGAAAAAATGCAGAAAAGTAAGAACACAAAAATTTTTATACTGGTTTAGTCAATGTGACTTACTCCAGTCTTCGAGGACACCTTCGTCGATATTCACTAATAACCAAAGTCACTTTAGAACAAGGGTGGCTAGAGTTATACACAACCTCTTTAATGTGCAACCTTTTTACAATGAATCACAACAACAATCAATAAAATCACCACCACCTCACTAATGAAGGTTTGATCACACCTTAATCAACCTTTTACAAGTATGGAACATGTATGAGTGGTCTATATGAAGCCTATACAAAATGTGGAATGTATGTTTGATAGACTTAAGGCTTTGTGCAAGAGAAGAAGATAAGAGATGAAGAGAATTCTTACTTTTCACTTGATAGAATATAGAATATGTGTCTTGTCTTGTGTTTGATCTTCTTCCTCCTTTTTGTAGCATGGTGCGCGCACCTAGGGCTGAGAAAGGTCTTGAAGAAATTTCTTGAATGCCCTTGGAAGAAGTCTTGCAAAGCCTTGTGACATATCTTTGCTTATTTGGCGAGATATGATTGGAGAAGTGAGGTATCTTTGCCTTGTTGTTACTCTACGATTGGATCTTCATTTAGCCACATTGGCATATAATATATGGCATGGATAATCACACAAAAATCTGAAATTTTTTTTAATTTTGAATATTTTGATTGTCAATCAATCATAAGTGTGATAGCTTCTCATTTTTGGAATGATTTTGACCTTGAAACCTTTCCCTAAATTTGGCCACACACACTGAAAAACTTCAGCATTATTTTTTGAATTTTGAATCATTACCTTGTGTATCTGGATCTCCATCAATACTTGAATTCTTTTGTGGATCATTCTCTACCAATCATAGTGCAAGATAAGCTCCACCTAGGCTCCAAATAAGCTCAAATCAACCACCCACCTAAGCATACATGTGCTGAAAATACTTTTTGAATTCTTGAATGATAATAATGTATTATCTTCATAAACATGGTAAATTTCAATCACCATTGAGCTTTGTCTTCTAGAATACTCAAAGATATGTTTTGGATGTGTAAGAAATGTCTAGGTACATGTCACACCATGCCCAAAACGCGACTCTTAATTATATTATAAAAAATGTGAATTTTCAAATTCCATCGATTGCACGATTTTTCTCCAATTAATCACGAACCCTTTAGACATGTAAAATATGATATACACTATATAATATACATAAAAAATGTATAATCTCAGCTCCAAAAGGTGTGGAAAATTCCACCATGAGGTGTAACAAATTTGAATTTTGATTTTTCAAGAAATCAAGGAAAATGATAGATAATTGATATATGTAATAATGGTATGACTTTGATATTGAATTTTCCATGTGGTGCAAGAAATTTTGAGGTGCTTGGAGTGTATATTAGCTGGCCATCTTTGTATGGTAAGTATATGACGTGTCGGTGACGGTTTGGTAGTCATTTGATGTGGCGATTTTCGATTTATGAACTTTTGACGTGTCGCTATATTTTTGGAAGATTGATGACATGGAATGTATCACTTGGAATATCTTGGATGGCATGTAAATGATTTCTTGACATTGAAGTGCGTTGATGACGTGTCGATGAGATGTCGGGATAGAAGAATATAGCTTGACGTCTTGAGAATATATTATATACATACATACATACATACATACATACATACATATTTATATATATGTATGCCATGTATATATATGTGGTGTAGATAAAAACTTTCCATATTGAGATTTGTTGAAGAATAGGGATTTTCCAATATCTCCTTAAGGACTTCATTTAATAAACGTGTTTAGTTTATTTAACCTGGCACTGAAAACAGTGTAAATACAACAAATGTTTGCCATATGATTTAAACCTTAACATTTCATGACACGTTAGTACACCATTGATATTTATAAAACATATAAGACATATTTATCATGCACGCATGTCATGTAACATTTAAATCATATATTTTGAAATCACGTAACATTTAAATAATACACTTTGAAATCATTCAAACCCCAATATCTCAACACAAAATTGGCTTCTAGAAGGGTCAAACGGTTTCCCAACAGATTACACATTTTAGCCTTTTTTGTAGCCTTTTGTTTAGCATTGTAGACTACATTTTTTTAGATTTTTGGCCCTATTTAAAGGGGTTCCAAACGGCCATGACAACATAAGAATTTTGAGAATTGATTAAAAGAATTCTTTGGCAAAAGAAGCATATTTTATCTTCACAAACACTTGGGAATTTTGGTTTGATCTTCTTGAGAACAACTTGAGTGTTTTCTTTATTTCTTTGAAGATCAAAGCTAAAATCCAATCAAGGTGTGAGCAAACTTGTGGGGGATATCCAAGACTAGAGGTGTGGCTGTCCATGAGGGTGCAAACTTTAATGGGAATGGGTAACTTTTGAAGG
Source organism: Eustoma russellianum (assembly GCA_036186865.1). Classification (NCBI taxonomy): domain Eukaryota; kingdom Viridiplantae; phylum Streptophyta; class Magnoliopsida; order Gentianales; family Gentianaceae; genus Eustoma; species Eustoma russellianum. The sequence goes on from AP025044.1 coordinate 32,872,904, forward strand.
AGGGAGGCTCAAATGAAATCTTAGTGATCAACGGCTAGGAGACAGTTATACTTTTGCCTACAACTGTTAAGGATTCCAGTGTTAGAGGAGACGATCCATAAGGGGCGTGATAATCATGCATCAGGAGACACTCCTTTCACCTTCCTTTAGGCGATGCCATAGTCACGCTTCAGGATGTAGCCATGCTATATGGCCTTTGCATTGATGGTGTTGCCGTTACTGATAAGAAGCCCATATACACAGTAGCGTAGTGGCGCCAGCTGTTATTGAGAGTCTTGGATGTACTCCTGACATGGATATATCAGAAAACCATGTAATGAGGAAGAAGTTCATGGAGTGGTTTACCGATATGAGCCTACAGAAAATCCATCCGATGAGCAGATTCATTAGAGGACTAGGATGCACATGTTCTTACTACTATCGGGTGTGTTATGCGACCGAAAGAACTTCTCAAGTAAGCTGGTCTACCTCTACATACTTTGGGACATCACTGCCCTATGTATATATTCCTGGGCCAGCACTGTCCTAGCATGCCTATATCGGAACCTTTGCATGTACTCTCATGTGAAGACAGGGCATCAGATTTTGATTCCATTGTAGCTGTTGCTGTTTTGGATACGATAAAGGTTTGCTATCTTCCGTTTTAGCCGCGTTAGGAGTTTGTCGATGAGTCCTGGTGTGTCCCGCATAGCCTGATGCCTTAGTTACCATAGCTTCCCAAAGGTTTTCCACCACACGGTAAATGCTGCATGCGATATGTTTGAAAATCTAGCAAATGCCTTATAATCTGGAAGTTATTGCGAGTTTGCCAACGGTGTGCATCCTGGATGAGTATTTGTGGAATCCCTTAGATGTTGTTGCTGCTATGGCACATTGTCGAGCATTACCTACTTAATAGAGTGATGAGACAGTTTAAGGAGATGCAGGAGGTGCTACCCAGGGTCGTCGACATGGTGGTTTCCATCCATTAGATGTTGAAGGGGATATTGAACATCGACTATGCGCATATGCATGCCATATTCTTGCAGTAATAGGACGACCGAGCGATCTAGATCAAGATAGCTGTGTCTTGGGCTGGAATACTGATAAATGACTCACCATACATATTCTGGTACAGACCTCAGACACTTCTGACATTTGCTTGTCCCTGTGTAGAGCGCGTAGGCGACGACGGTTTTTGTGTTTCCATATCTAGTCTCATGCAGCTGGTATGTATACGTCTTTTGTTTCAATTAATTGTGTCACTGTAAGTCAAATGCGTACTAACTTTTCTATAAAATTGTAGGCAAACCATCTTGCTCGAATATACCATCACGCGACATCTATTAGAGGCGAGACTGGCATGGAGATTGCATCGGAGGGGCTCAAGAAGGATAGTCTTAGGCATCTTCTGCTGCAAAGATCTCCAGCAGAAATCACCCAAAATAATGTAGATGTATGTTATCCATAGTTTGCCGTGTCTCAGCTGGAGGGGCCATTATTTAACTACGTGGACGCTAGAGGTTCACATTGTGGATGTCCTCAGAACATGTATTGGACACATCATTCAAGATACCAACCATCGATATCAGACATGTATTTGGTGAGGATGACAATGACATTTTGAAATTGCTGACTATCTCCATTCTTTCAATCCCGTTGTCAAGCAGTTTGTCAGAGACCTAGAGTGCGACCTACAACTGGCATAGCCTCAGTTGCCATAGGAACTAGGTCCACCAAAACCTAGTAGAGCTGCTCAGTGACCTAAGAAGAGAAAACATTGTGGTGCTGGTGCCTTTGAGATCTATATTGTATTTATATTGTGTCTACAACATTTTATATGTACAAAAACCTTTATACACTTTTGATTGATTCTTATTTTATATTAATTTATTTTGGTTTACTTGTTTGTATTGCTATGCTAAACTGAAAAATTGAAAAATATTTTTTAATAATTACATTGTAAAAAAAATTATGAACTCAGAAAATGTTATGTTTCTAATGGAAATACGCATTGACACCGCCGTGCATAAAAGTAGGTTTACTTTCAAACCTGTGATAAAAGTGAGTTTTCTTAATAAAACTAATATATTATTTCTTTTTCCTGCAAAAGCTCACTAGCTTCTTAATTTGTGCAAGAGCAATTGTTTCTTCAACAATCCTTTTACCCTCAACTATTTTATAAACAATAGCTCAACCTTTTTACACTTGCTTCTTTAACAACACCAACTCAACATTCTTCAACTGGTAATCAAATATTCAAATCTTTAACAAGATTTACTACACCAAACAAGGGTTCAAAGCCTTTCTACTTGCTTCTCCAACAAACTCGATCACTCAAACTTCCTTCTAAATGTCAAGATTCTTGCATATTCATAGTTCCATGTAAAATTGGCGATCCTTGATTTTCTCGTGCCATGCCAGATCTTGGTATCTCCATAAATGCCATGCCAATATCTATTTATCACATCCTGGGTCTAGATCCTCTAAAAAAAAGTTTTTATCCAATTACCAGACTATTCATGTAACAAAAAAATGAAACAAGAAAAGCAAAGATTAAATATTAATTATGCAACTCCTACATTAATATCCATTATCCCCCACTTTATGTTACATTGCTTAGTGGGGGAAATTGAAAGAGTTGAAACTCCCACATTGGGGATAATTAAAAAAAGGCCAAATGGCCAAAGCAAGAGAGAAAAAGAAAGTGCTGCGAGTAACCAAAGGGAAAGGGAGAAGCTGAGAGGGAAAATAGAAAAGAGAGAAAAAGAGGAAAGAAAAAGAGAAGGAAGGAAAAGAGAGAAAGGAAGGAAGAAAAGAGAAGCAGTGAAGGCCAACACCACCACCAATATCACCACATCACCACCATTAGCCTTAGACAACTATCAAGAGGTAGGTGACCCCTCTATTTTTGAGCTAATTTCATATATGTGATTATTTGCTATTGGTTCTATTTGTTGTTTATTTTGCATGTTATAGTACAAATTGGTATGCTATATGCTTTAGATGCTCTCATGGTTGCATAAAAATTATTATGTATACGTTTATAATTTATTATATGTTTTTTTTGTTGTTCGGTTGTGAAGTTAATTTTAAAAAAAAAACTGTTTTTAAAGTACATGTTAGAGATTTGAATTGGAATTGAAGATAATTAGTTTGGGGAAATTTAGTTGATTTGGGACAGGTAGAAGAAAAGAAAAAAACAGAATAGGGCATGGCGCAGGCCGAATAAAAGAGGAAAAGAGGAGAAAATATACGGCTGGGGGAAAGTAGAAAGGTGGGAGTGGCTGATGAAGGGTTGGTCCAGGAAAGGAACAAATAAAGGTAGGCATGTTTGTGAGGACAGAGAAAAAAAAAAGTAAAAAATAGGAGGCCGAAGTGGGCTATGGCCGAAATGGGCTCGGGATACTAGGGGGATGCAGGCTAGGCTTGGGGGGGGGGTGGTTTGTGTTAATAAAAAATAGTTTTCCTATATTTAAAAAAAATGTTCGGTCATTAAAGAAAAAACTGCATTTAAATAAATATAAAAACAGTTTCTGAATATAAAAATAGAACTAATGAAATTAATTTTTGGAATTATGAAATAACGTCAGTTTCCTGGGATATATATATATATATATATATATATATATATAATTTATGATATTTAGGGAAACATAAATAAAAAATTGAAATTACATAATTTGATCGACGGAATAATAGATCAATGTTTGATACAAAAGAGGATGAAAATATGAAATTTTCATCCGGTGAAAATGTGAGTTGAAGAGAGAATGGAAAAGGAGAAAATAAGGAACGAGACGAGGAAAACAATTATGAGAAAATGTGAAAATGAGAAAGAGATGAGAAGAAGATAAATCATGTGTCCTGCATTACATCTACATTTCATGGCACGTGCATTGTCCTTCGCGGCATGTGGCCCTATGTGGCGTGTGGCCTTTTTGGACGTGTGGCTTGACGCAGCGTGTGGCCTGACGAGGTGTGTGGTAGGATCACCTCGAGGTTCATGCATTGCACGGTAGGGAGACATGCATGCGTGTGTTGAGATATCGTTGCGTGTGACATAAGCATGCATCACGACATCACGTAACTAATGTGCTATGTTTTATTGCTTATACAATAATGCATGCTTACACATGTACAACATGTTATTTGTTGACGTATATGAAATTGTTCGGAAATAGGTGGAAATCTACTGAGTGATATTTATTATCACTCACATTTATACTTTTCTCCAGGTGAACCAGATTATGACTACATTTACTTAGAAAACGGAGCGGAATACGGGCTGTGGGGAGACTAACTCGAGACCGAAGATGTTGAGTTTTCGTTTCGGTTATGTTAGTTCATGTTGTACTGAGAAATACGGACATGTTTACGTTTGACATACGATTTTTGTTGTAATAAATGAATACTTATTTCATTTTTATGTGTTTCCTCTTGCAAATTTTCTACGTCATTGTTGACGTGTAAGAGAACTGAACGCGCCTTGTAGTTCTCGTAGCAGACAACGACGGGTGCACCGTTTTCGATACTAGGGCTCGGGAGTGAGGTGCTACAATTCATTAATATATCCAAAAGGTGTTGTTGATGATGTTTTTGTGATAGTTAATGAACTTTTTTTCTCGGCTAATTTTTTATTACACCAGAGGAGCACAAGTCATATTCAAACTCATCTCTTTTAGCTTTACGAAGACCGTTCCTTAAATCTTCGCGCACTAACATAGAAGTTTATTATGATACACGATCAATGGAATTTGATACATTTGAGCCCATGACATATCCTGCTGATGTAGCGTGTGTTAATGCCATATCTATTGCACAAGATGTTGAGAAAAGTATAAAATCAAACTAGCAGTAGTTGACAGGCAGGAGGTCAAAGAAAAGTCAAGGAGAAGGAATTTTTATTTCAAAAGGAGAAATGAAAGAGGATGAAAGAACTTAAGTCACAACTAATTTGGGAGAAACATAAAAAAAGCTGAATCGACTTAGATATTATGAAAGAGAAGTATCTTTGGTCTTATTTTCATGTTATTAGTCGTTTTTATTTCTTGTTTTTGTGTTTTTTTCTTATTACATGTGACATGTGGATTGGTTTAGTTTTTTGTTTTATCAACCAAACGATGTCAAACAAAGATGCACTCTGCTTGGCAACCCAGATGTTATTGTTGATGTATGATTTAGTTTTGATGATTTGCACACGTCTTGCATGTTAAAAGATTCAAAACTAGGTTAATAAACTAGTTGTCAGACTTCAAGCGTTTCATCTAACGCTCCATCTCTCAGAAAGTCAAACAGAAATTTTTGCTAAAACATTAGGCGCTTCATCTCTTGAAACTTCTGAACAGAGAGTTTTTGAAAAGAACATAAAAAGCTACATAAAGCACTTCATCTCTTGAACATTCTGAACAGAGAGTTTTGATAATACATGAAACGCTACATAAAGCGCTTCATCTCTTTAATATTATGAAGAGAGAATTTTGATGAAAACATGAAACGCTACATAAATTGCTTAAACTATATGAAAGTAACTTTGTATTACTTCACTCTCTTAACAAAGTATTCCATGTTCTGTAATATTTTTGAATTCATATTTTTCCCTCGAACATGAACTGGCAAGGATGAAGCGCCTCATGCATTCTTGTTCTTGAGCGCAAAGTCACTTCAAGCGCTTCATCTAAGCGTTTGATGTCTAACAAATTTCCATCATCAGGTACAACCTTCTCTCTGATGTATTTTTAGTTGATCAATGTCCTTTTTATTTTTCTCATGCAATCATGACAGTTGCAGCTCTATTCCAAAAGCAAATCAAGGGTAGTTGGGAAAATAATGTATCAACAAGTGGGACAAAAATCTCTACCTCTCTTGTCTCTCCACTCCAACGGCTAGAAGGGCTTCTATAAGGCTTGGAAGACTTCATTTTTGAAGAAACTTTCTGCCTCCAAGCTCTCAAGTTTTCCTTGTTATTTTGCTCTCAAAATTAATGTAAGATTACTTTATTGTTGAGAGTGAGTGATTGTAAAGAAGAGAAGTCCTCTTCTAAGTGAGGATTGTGAGGAGCAAGATCTAGATTGTTGGTCAAGAAGAAAAGGTGCTTCTTGTTGCGTGAAACTCAAGCTTCTAAGATCTAGTTGATGGTGTAGAAGCTACATCATATTCCATAGAAGGATTCTTTGGTGCAAAGAAGGTTTTAAGGGTGCTAAGGTTGAAAGGAGTTGAGTTGTCATTGTTCTTAAGCTAAGTTTGATAAAATAAACTTGCTATTGTATTTTCTTTGATTGTTGTTTTCTCCCAAAGTGAAATAACAATCCTCTTGTTCAGAAATCCTTCTTTCTCAAAGAGAGAAGGTGGAGGAGTTGAGTCTTAGACTTGAACATCTATAAATTTGGCGTTCTTTTATTTTTCTCAAGCAGAGCCTAACCTTGATTGTTTGACTCACAAATAGCAAGGTTTGATCTTATCAAGTATGGAAGAAACTCCTTATGATAGGGAATCATCAAGTGGTGAGTCTTCTAAAACAAGAAGAATACGCCAAAAAACTTTGATACTGTTCGTATCAAATATTCATGCCAAAGTGCCTATGTTTGATCCTAACAGTTATGCTCTATGGAAATCCAACATGGAGACACATCTTCGACGATGTGGTTATCGTATTTAGAAGGAGGTCACTAAGGTTCAAAAGTACCTATTGATTTTGATAATCCAACACAAGAAGGGGAGTTATTGTTTGGGATAAATGGAAAAGCTCTTGACGTTTTGAATAGTTCTCTAGCTCCAAATGAGAGAGCTAAGATTCAAGGTGTTCAATCTGCTCATGAAGCATGGACAAAGTTGGACAGGTACCTCTCAAGTTAGAAAGGAAAGGAGGAAGATGTTGATCAAGCAATTCTATATTTTTTCCGTCCCCAAAGGTGAAAAGATTAAAGAGACTATTCAAAGGTTCACCAAACTTGTCAATCTACTTAATATGGTGGGAAAGAAGATTGAACAAGAAGATCTTAACCATCGTATTCTAAATAGCATAGGAAGAGAATGGAATCCCAAGGTGACGGCCATAGAAGAATCAAAAGATCTTGAAACCCTTACATTGGATGAGTTGTATGGAAATCTTATGACTCATGAAATTCAACTAGAGGAACAAGAGAAGAATGATCCTAGCAAACAATCACCTAAAGCTTTGGTATGTGACACAGATGATTCGGATGATGAGTTTGGACTTCTTGTAAGGAGGTTCAAAAGATTTCCCAAGAAAAATGGAGATGAAGCTAAACGATTCATCAAAGAGACTCTATCCGAGGACAAAGACAAGATAAAGGGCCAAGATAATAAATGCTTTAAATGTTGAAAATATGGTCACTTCATGAAAGATTGTCGAGTGGCGGATCCGCATCCAAAAGATAAGAAAGCCATCTACCAAAACAAGAAGCCTCTTCGAGCGGAAGTAACTCATTGGGATAATCTCATATCCGACTCCAAAGGTGGCCATGAGGATGACAAGGATCTTGCTCATGATGAGCTTGAGAAGGCATATTCTTGTTTCATGGCTATCAAAGATCATATGGAGGTATGCACAAAATCTTCTCATAATAAATTGCAAGATGAATTTAATGACATGATTGAGAACAATGATTTGTTAAATTTCAGATATTAGCGTGTTAAACGAGATTTTAGGGATCGCATAAATGAGTATAATATCACACTTGAAAACAACATTGCACTGCAACTTGAGTATGACATTCTTATGACCATGCATAAAGTATTTGCATATGAAAATTGTTGTTTGAGATATAAAAGCGAGATTTCATGTGAGCAAGATGGATAAAATGCTCGAAGGCAAGCATGCTCTAAATAAGATGCTAATTAGCCAAATAGCTAGTATTGATAAAACCGTATTAGGCTATGATGCATCTAGTGTGAGCATGAAATCATCAACCATGCATTTGATCAAATTCGCTAAATCAAGTGATGCATCCACTTCTCTCCTCAATGGATCAAACTCCAAGGTATATGCCTCGTGGTAAGACAAAAGCAACCAAGGTATCAAAACATTCGGTTGAATCCATTGCCAAAACCTCTTTCTTCTTACCAAAAAAATACATAAACATGAATCACGGATTATGCCTACTCATATCATCAAAATCATTCTTACTCTCACAAACATATTCCTACATACTTCTACTGCTATAAGAAAGGGCATATAGAAAAATTTTGTAGAGCTAAGAGAAATACACATTGTGTATGAGTTCCAAATGGATGTTAGTAACCCTCAAGGACCCAAAACAAAAAGGATGCCAATGTCATATGTTAATTTTGTAGGCCCTAGCATAAATGGAGAAACCAAGGACAGAGACGTCCAATGGATCATGGATAGTGGATGTTCCAACTATATGACGGAAAATGAAAGATTGTTTCATAAGATCACTATGCAAGATGGAGGAGTTGTCCACTTTGGAGGCAGCAAAGGACAAATCAAAGGATATGGTAAAGTGGGTAATGGTTCCTTTATCATTTGATAAGTGTTGGTCAATTGTGCGATGCTAATTCTGAAGTTACATTTTTGAAAACAAAATGTATTGTGAAAAAGGATAATGTTGTTATGTTTGAGGCATTGAGGTACAAAAACATTTACAACTTAGCATCGATGATTTGGTTTCACAAAATGTATCTTGTCTAGTTGATAAAAATGATTTGGCACAACTATGACATAGACGCCTCAGACATATTTGTTTTAAAACTTTTCAATACATTTGTGAAAATGAAAAGGTTCGAGGTCTTCCTTAAATGAATTTCAAAAACCAAGAACTTTGTAGCACTTGTCAAAAGGCAAAGCTTGTTAAAACAAGTTTTAAGCCCAAAATTAATATTTCCACCTGGAAACCCTACAAATATTACATATAGATTTGTGTGGGGATATTTGTACAAAGAGCTTGGGTGGCAAACATTACACATTTCTGTTGGTAGATGATTAAACTAGATATACATGGCTAATATTTCTTGTTAGGTCCGTAACACACTCTAGAGTGGGGTGAATAAAGTGTTTGGCAATTTTGAAGAATTTTCTTGTTTGGCTCAACTTTAATGAAATTCAAAATCAAAGCAAGAATTGGAGATGAGAGGCAATGAATGACTACACTGGATATCGAGTGGTTCGAATCGTAAATGATTCTAATCCACTACCACTTTGTTGCCAAAGTGGATTTTCAACAACTACTCTTCTTATTAAAGCTAATAAGAACAACCACAACAACACTTACACTAATACCTTAGTGTAAAAAACCACAACAACAACTTCTTGCACAAAAATTTTTGTGCAACTACAACAACTACAGCTCTAAGCAAGAACAATTTCTTGCTACCTCACAACTTCAACAAAGTTCTCTCAAGAACTTTCTCACAGTGGGTTGAAGGAAATAGTGGGGATTCACACTTTCTCACTAGCCTAAACACAAGCAAGAGATCAAATATATATGGTTCCTCTTGTGTTAGGCTCTTTATCTCTCAATATAAAACAATGAAGAACAAAGAAAGGCTTAACAAACTTTAAGCACCTTTACACATATGAGAGAAATATACAACAACGAATAATGAACCTTGATGATGGTGAAATTGTGTTGTTGCCTCATCCAAGCTTCATTCATTTATACAAGAAGTTCACCACATTTTGGAGCCTTCACCATGTCTTCAAGTCAATCTCCAAGTCTTAAAAAGTTGAAAATAGCCTTTAGCCACCCTATGGAGTGATTTGATCCTCAATAGCCACCCTAGAGAATCTTAGACATGGATCAAATAGTCAAGGAAGCAAGTATTATGTTGAAGTAAAGTCCACAAGAAATTTGAGCAAGATTGGAGAGAGAAAACATCATAAATCTCCCTTGGATTATGTTCCAACGGTCATAAAATTTTGAATTCTGGGGGACGCCGATCATCCATGTGCCTGTGCTGAGAGATCGACGTCCTCCAGAAAATTCATCGATCGATCGATGTCTCTCCTTTGGGAGACTGATGTACATCGATCGATCGATGTCTCTTGGCCTGAGAGATCGATGTCTTTCAGAAACTTTTAGACTTTGAAACTGTCTGACGTCGATCGATCGACATCTCTTCCTAAGAGACTCATGTGACGTTGATCAATCGATGTTTTTCAGGCTGAGAGATTGACGTTGGTCATAAAGTTCCAAACTCAACCAATTTCAACATGGATCGGTCCATGTCTCTTCCTGAGAGACTTATGTATACATCAATCGATCCAAGTAAGAGATTGATGTCTCACAGTGTGTTTTTCTCATTTTGCTTCAAACTCCAAGTGTGAATTTCCATTTTAACCCATTCAAAAGCATCTTTTAACATCATCAAAAAAGTTCATATTCCATCAATCTCCCCTCTTTGATGATTCCAAAACCAAGATTTAAAAGATATTTGAACATTTACATTTGAACTTGCTAAGTGTTTCAAACTTAACGTTTTCAATCTCCCCCTTAGTATATGCATTTTATACTTCCCGCAATAACACAAGATCTTCACAAATACAATGAATATTTTGAAAATATCAAAATGCTCCCCCTCAATCAATTATGCACCAAACGACTCCCCTCAACCAAACATGCATCAATTGCCAAATTTTCTCTTTTCACTAGCCATTATCAAAATTAATATCAAAGCCATCAAACCCTTTAAGACTAATATCAAGCAAGTAAGCATTATACCTTTCCATCACGATTTATATACAAGAAAGCACTAATATCAAAGACATCAAACCCATTAAGACTAATATCAAGCAAGTAAGCATTATACTTTTCCATCACGATTCATATACAAGCAAGAAATAAGTAATACAATTTTCTCCCCCTTTTTGAAAGCATCAAAATAAGAAATAGAAGCATAGTGCATCATTTAAACTTCAAAACACAACCAAGTTAAGCAAATACATAAGTCAATAAAGTCTAAGCTAGAATCTAAAAAAGGGGATAAACGGGAAGTGAGCTATAAAGAAGAGTCCTAGTCTAAATCGGATTAAAATGTGATTTCGGGGAAGCATGCCTTCATATTTTCTTTGAGCTTGGCAAACCTTGGCTTGTGCATTGTTACTTTACCTCGTAACTCAACGACCTTCTGTTGAAGACTAGCAACTTGAGCTTGGAGTTTCAAAACATTTGAACTCAAGCCACTAGGTGCGTCTTGGGTGTCGGGCTTAGGAATATGTGATTCTTCTTCTTATGCTCAACCTTTCATGGATTCTTTCCTAGCCTTAGCACTTGTTGGATGTTGACCTTATCATAAAAATTCTTATGGGTGATTTGGTCAAGATCCGTGTCGTCTACATGTATCCCCGACTTCACAAGCATCTGATAGATGAGATTACTATAGGGGAGAGCTTTGTTTTGTTTCATTGCGGCCTCAATCACATTTGTAATAAAAAGTTCTCCAAAGTTAACTCTCTCACAGTTGGCTATTCGGTAGGCAATGCAGAAATCCAATTTACTAGGCCCTTTAGCGGACTTGCCATTTATACAAAAGGTACCTATGGCAAGGAGGGTGCGGTATACCAAGGGCATGTCATTTGTGTTCTTGGTCGGGTGATAACCTAGGAATGTTTTCACTTCATCCTCTGTGAATTTCCAACGTGCTGTATCCCACTTCCACACATCAAATTCATAGAACCCTTCATTTGGTACTCCAATCAACTCACAAATATTTCCAGCATCCCATTCGACGTGATTTCCATAAATGATAGTGTGCAAAGCTAAAGGAAGATCATCAATATATTGAACCCATAAAATTGCATAGAATAGCCTAGTATACCTAGTGGACATTTTGTCCATCTCTCTTTCAAGCCAAATACTTCTACATTGTTGGACATCCGACCATTCAATGATAGGGCTTAACTCATTATTGCTTATAATATCATTGATTCTAAGCAACTTGAGTGGAATAATTGCCCTTTTTTCTCTATCCCACTTGTCATATAACATTTGAGAGTGTCTAGTAATATACCTCTTTGGCTTCCCTAATCCTGATCCATGGAAAATTTGGGAAATTCAAGCCACTCCTTATTTCAACTAACACTTGGGATTGGCTTTCATCCATTGATTGTTTCAACCTAGGTTGAGTTCTTGCTTGAGATTGAGAGGATTGTCCATGGGGAGGATTGCTTGAACCTTATTCTTCATTCCTAGTTGATCTTGCCCTTTTTGTGGTGTTTTTACTTCTTGTTGAAATATTGGAGGAAGTTAGGGATTGAAGGAGAGAGAATTTTAGGATAGATGAAGAGTAGAAAGCAAGAATCAAGATTGGAGATGATGAAATCTTGACTTAGGGATGAAATTGAAGAGAGGGAAAGTTTTTAGAGAGAGAGACGCATAATTTGAGAGAGTTTCGATCGATTTTTGTGAGTTAGAAATGAAAAGAACTCAATTTTGACTCAGATTTAGAAGTGCAGAAATCGTTGATGCCGATCGATCGACGTCAGAGATTGACATACATCGATCGAACGACGTCAGAGATCGATGTACATGGATCTCTCATTTCAATATATGTATCGATCCATGTATGCCCCTTTTTGAAATTTGTAATTTTAACCCTGTAAACATTGTATATCATCCCTAATCTTGTTCTAATGGCCTCAAATGTATCAGTAGGATGGCATTTGGTGAATATATCTGCTAGTTGGTCATTGGTTGGAACAAATTCAATGCGTACCAATCTTTTTTGAACGCAACCCCTTATAAAGTGATGCCTCACTTCAATATATTTGGTCCTTCTATGGTGAACCGTGTTTTGTGCTATACTTATGGCTGAAATGTTGTCACATAAGATGGGGACTTTATCAAACTTAATATTGTAATCATTTAAGGTGTTGATCATCCAAAGTAATTGTGCACAACACGAAGCGACAGATACATATTCGGATGCCGCCATTGAAAGTGACACACTATTTTGTTTCTTGGAGAACCAAAAAACTAAGAAATCTCCAAGGAATTGGCATGTTTGGGAGGTGCTTTTTCTATCAAGGTTTCTGGCGTAGTCGAAGTCACTATACCCTCTTAAGTCAAAACAACTAAACAACCCAAAGTTCAAGATTCCTTTCAAAATACCTAAAGATACGTTTAACGGCAACTAGATACGATTCCTTAGGCATACTTTGAAATCTAGCACATAAACACACAGCATGCAAAATATCCGGTCTACTAGCGGTGAAATAAAATAAACTACCAATCATTCTCCTATATTTGGTTACCTCAACCGGCTTTCCTTTTTCATCTTTGTCAAGCTTTGTACTTGTGCTCATTGGTGTGCTCACACTTCATCCATCCTCAAACTTGTATTTCTTGAGCAGATTCTTTGTGTACTTTGTTTAAGATATATATACTCCATCTTGAGTTTGCTTGATTTTAAGACCAAGGAAGTAATTGAGTTCACCCATCATGCTCATCTCAAATTCTCCTTTTATCAATTTTGCAAAGTGGTCACAAAGAGAGTCATTAGTAGCACCAAATATAATATCATCCACATAAATTTGAACAAGCAATTGATGGTTTCCTTGTTCTTTAATAAAAAGAGTAGTGTCGACTTTTCCTCTTGAAAACTCATTTTCAAGTAGAAAGTTCCTTAATCTTTCATACCATGCCCTAGGAGCTTGTTTAAGTCCATAAAGGGCCTTTTTGAGTTTAAATACATGATTTGGATAATCACGATTTTCAAACCCCGGGTTGAGCTATATACACCTCTTTTTGAATTATTCCATTCAAGAATACGGATTTCACATCCATTTGATATAGTTTGAAATCCTTATAGCATGCATATGCTAATAGCATCCTAATAATACGGATTTCACATCTATTTGATATAGTTTGAAATCCTTAGAGCATGCATATGCTAATAGCATCCTAATAGCTTCTAACCTAGCTACGGGGGCAAAGGTCTCATCATAGTCTATGTCTTCTTCTTTTCTATATCCTTGAGCTACTAACCAGCTTTGTTTCTAGTGATGTTTCCTTTATGATCCATTTTGTTTCTAAATACCCATTTAGCGCCAATTATGGGGTGATCACTAGGTTTAGCCACCAATTCTCAAACATCATTTCTTTCAAATTGATTTAGCTCTTCTAGCATGGCTAACACCCAATCTTCATCATTTATAGCCTCTCTTATATTTTTAGGCTTAATTTGTGAAATGAAGGCATTTTCATTAAATTTTCTTCTTGTCATTATGCTTTGACTTATTTCACCTAGTATTAGTTCTTTTGGGTGATCTTTCTTATACTTGTATGAATCCGGTAAATTTGAAGTATCTCCTCCTACTTCATCTTCAACCTTAGGTTTAAGTGGATCAATCCTAAGATTAATTACAATATTCCCTTTTGGATTCTCAAATTTTTCTATGTGACTTACTTCAATTATTTTTTCATCATCATCATTTATGCATGGTTCATCCTCAAGTAGTTTACTAAACTTGACATGAATTGACTCTTCAACTTTCATACTCCTTTTGTTATATGCTCTAAGTGCCTTGCTATTTTGAGCATATCCCATAAAAATTCCTTCATCCGTTTTGAAATCAAGTTTATCCAAGTTATCTTTGGGGTTAAGTATAAAACACTTACCACCAAATACCTTGAAATAACCAATATTTGGTACTCTACCTTTCCAAAGCTCATAAGGAGTCTTTTTGAGAGGTGGTCTGAAGCAAACTCTGTTGGTTACATGACAAGCGGTGTTTACCGCTTCAGCCTAAAAATACTTAGGTAGCTCAAATTCATTTAGCATGGCTCTACTCATTTCATGAAGTGTTCTATTTTTTCTTTTCGCAACACCATTTTGTTGAGGAGTTCTTGGAGCCGAGAAATTATGTGCATACCTTTTGGATACACAAAATTCGTGAAACTCACCATCAAACTCACCACCTCTATCATTTCTAATTTCCTTAATTGTGTCTTATTTTTGATTTTCCAATCTCCTACAAAATTTTATAAATTCTTGGCATTCATCATTCTTTTAAGCTAAAAACATTACCCAATAGTACCTAGAAAGGTCATCTACCACCACAAAGGTATAATGTTTTCCACCTAGACTTGCCGTATGAATATCCCTATACAAATGCACATGAAGCAATTGTAGAGGTTTGGTGGTGGAGATTTCACTATTTGGCTTGAAGCTCGTTTTAACAAGTTTTGCCTTTTAACAAGTGTCACATAAGCCATGGTTTTCGAAATTCAATTTTGGAAGATCTTGGACCTTTTCATTTTTGCAAATTTCTTTGAAATTTTTAAAACTAATATGTCCAAGTCATCTATGTCATAGTTGAGTCAAATCATTTTTGCCAACTAGGCAAGAAACATTTTGTGATATCAAATCATGTGCCAAATTTATAAACATCATTTTTCCTTATAGCATAAAAAACAATATTATCATTCTTTTTCACAATGCATTTTCTTTTCACAAATTCAACTTGAAAATTAGCATCACATAGTTGGCTAACACTTATCAAATTTTATTTAAGCCCTTCTACGTATAGTACATTAATAGTGAAAGAGGAGTTACCAATTTCTCCATGTCCAAGGATTTTGGCTCTTCCATTGCCAAAATGCAACGTTCTACCATCTTGGAGCTTGAGCTTGGTGAACAAAGTTTTGTCTTCGGTCATGTGTGTTGAACATCTGCTGTCCATGAGCCATTTGGTTCCTTCTTCTTTGTCTAGTCTATTTATCTTGAGATCCTACAAAACCAAGAGAATTATTCATTGGTGCCCTTTGATAGTTGGGTCCTTTAGGGTTAGCTTGTCAACCCTTAGGTTTCTAAACATACATACTACCAAATCTAGCTTTACATGCACTCTTCACATGTCCTACTTTGTTACAATGAAAACAAGTGGGTACATGCCTTGGTTTATAAGATGATGTGTCATGTTGTGTTTTTCTCTTATTTGCCTTTTTCTTTAATGACTTAGGCTTAGTGAAAGAGTTTGATGAATTAAATCCTAAACCGGATTTGTCATTTCCAATTCTTTGGTTTCCAAGTAATTTGTTTAGATTATTTTTACCATCAGTTAGCCTTTGTAAGTCTAACCTTAGTTTCTCACATTCTTTTCTAATTTCCATATTTTCAAGAGCTACGGTTTTATGCATGGTGAGTATGGCGTCATGATCATAAAACATCAAAATATTCTTATCATGCAAGCTCTTATGTCCTAGTATGCATTTTTTAAATTCTTTCTTCAAGTGTTTATATTTTAAATTTAGTTTTTTAAAATCATCTTGCAAATCTCCTATTTCATCTTGCAAATTAGAAGAGTTAGAGTTTACCTCAAGGTCATTCTCGATTTCCATGAGACAAGTATGTTGTGCTTTTGGATTCTAAACTATTGCAACAAGTTCAACATCTTGGTCTTCACTTTCTTCTCCTTCCGATTCGGAGAGGAGATAATTCCTTGTGGTTTCCTCCGCATTAAGGGCTTTCTTCTTTTGACGAAAAAGCTTCTTTTCCTGCTTTTGTGACTCCTTGACATGGCAATCGGCAATGAAGTGACCGGATCGACCACACCTATAGCAATTTTTGCTTGCTTCTTTGTCCTTGGTTGGTCTTTTAAAAAACTTCCTTGCTTGGGTCTTGTTTCTTTTGGCCATTCTTCTAAATTTTCTCACAAGAAGAGCAACTTCCTCATCCAATTCATCGGACTCTACCACCAATCCTTTGTATGATTCTTGTGTGTGCTTGATAGGGTTCATCTTATTTTGTTCATCAGTAAGGATTTCATGAGTAAGAAGATTACCAGATAGCTCATCAAGTGTAAGAGTCTTGAGATTCTTTGATTCGGTGATGACGGTGAATTTAGGTGTCCATTCTCTTGGCAAAGAGTTAAGGAGTTTTGAGACAATGTATTCATTTGAGATTTTCTTGTCCACTATGGAAAGTTGATTCACTATTCGACTGAATTGATCAATAGTTTTCTCAATCTTTTCACCGTTCTACATACCGATCATTTCATACTCTTTTATGAGCATAAGTCTTTTGGCCATTCTTACTTGCTCAGTCCCTTCATGTATCATTTCTATCCTTTCCCATGCTTCATGGGCTGTTTCAAGACCTTGAAGTCTTATAAGCTCGGTGGAGGTAAGAGCACTTGAAAGAATATCGAATGCTTTGCCATTGATGGCGAAGTTTGTTTTCTTTTCGTCGATGTAGTCATCATTATCTTTAAACATTGATACTCCTTTTGAGTTGGTAACCATAGGAACTTCGATTCCTTTGACAACGGCTCTCTGTCTATCAAATCCACAGCCTTTCAAATGATTCATCATTTGAAATTTCCACAAAGAGTAATTTTGGGCATCAAACATAGGAGCTTTAGTGTTTGATCCTGAGAATAGTGTAGTTGGCTTGGAAGTTGAACTGTGGGATGAAGAGGTTTTCATTGCCATGATCTTTAACCTTTCTACTTGCAAAGATTGGCCAAGCAATCAAGGTTAGACTCTGATACCAATTATTAGGTCCGTAACACACTCTAGAGGGGGGGTGAATAGAGTGTTTGGCAATTTTGCGGAATTTTTTTGTTTGGAACAACTCAATTGGAATTCAAAATCAAAGCAAGAATAGGAGATGAGAGGCAATAAATGAGTATACTAGATATAAAGTGGTTCAAATCGTAAATGATTCCACTTCACTACCACTATGTTGCTAAAGTGGATTTTCAACTACTCTTCTTATTAAAGCTAATAAGAACAACCACAACAACACTTACACTAACACCTTAGTGTAAGCAACCACAAAAACAACTTCTTGCACAAATACCTTTGTGCAACTACAATAACTACAGCTCTAAGCAAGAATAATTTCTTGCTACCTTACAACTTCAACAAAGTTCTCTCAAGAACTTTGTCACAGTGGGTTGAAGGAAATAGTGGAGATTCACACTTTCTCACTAGTCTAAACACACGCAAGAGATCAAATATTTATGGTTCCTCTTGTGTTAGACTCTCTATCTCTCAATATAAATCAATGAATTACAAAGAAAGGCTTAACAAGCTTTAAGCACTTTTACACATGTGAGAGAAATATGCAACAATGAATTATGAAGATTGATGATGGTGAAAGTGTGTTTTTGCCTTATCCAAGATTCATCCATTTATAGAAGAAGTTCACCACGTTTTGGAGCCTTCACCATGTCTTTAAGTCAATCTCCAAGCCTTGAAAAATTGAAAATAGCCTTTAGCCACCCTATGGAGTGATTTGATCCTCAATAGCCATCACTAGAGAATCTTAGACATGGATAAAATAGTCAAGGAAGTATGCATTATGTTAGAGTAAAGTCCACAAGAAATTTGAGCAAGATTGGAGAGAGAAAACATCATAAATCTCCCTTAGATTGTGTTCCAATGGTCATAATATTTTGAATTCTGGGGGACGTCGATCGATCCATGTGCCTGTGCTGAGAGATCGACGTCCTCCAGAAAGTTTGCAGTTTTGAAACTGCAGCACATCGATCGATCGATGTCTATCCTTTGAGAGACTGATGTACATCGATCGATCGATGTCCCCTGGTTTGAGAGATCGATGTCTTCCAGAAACTTTCTGAATTTGAAACTGTCTGACGTCGATCGATCGACGTCTCTTCTTGAGACATTCATGTGACGTCGATCGATTGATGTCCTTCAGGCTGAGAGATTGACGTTTGACAGAATGTTCCAAACTCAACCAATCTCAACATGGATCGATCCATGTCTCTTCTTGAGAGACTGATTTATACATCAATTTATCCAAGTGAGAGATTGATGTCTCACTGTGTGTTTTTCTCATATTGCTTCAAACTCCAAGTGTGAATTTCCATTTTAACCCATTCAAAAACATCTTTTAACATCATCAATAAATTTCATATTCCAACATTTCTTGCTAAGAAAAGTGATGCATGTCATGAGTTTATTGACTTATGTAGGAAATTAGAAAATTACATGAGTGACACTATCAAGACCATTAGAAGAAATCGTGGTGTGGTGTTTGATGGAGATTTTGAAAGGTTTGAGGATATGTACATAACTTTTTGCCTCTAAGAACTCCATAACAAAATGGTGTAGCCGAATGGGAGAATCGAACCCTACAATGAATGAGCTTTGGAATTGCAAAGTTCTCAATATTGGGTATTTCAAAGTGTTTGGGTATAAGTGTTTCATATTTAACACCAAAGACACTTTGGATAAGCTTGAATTCAAAGTAAATAAAGGTATATGTTTAGATTATGCCTCAAATAGTATAGAATTTCATGTATTCAACAAAAGAAGTCAAAAGGTGGAAGAATCCATCCATGTTAAGTTTAGTGAATCACTTAGCAATGAAGCTAAACTTAATAAGGGCAATGAAGATGATGAAGTTGATGCTTCTCAAGAAGAAATTCTTGATGTCACATCAAGGGTTTTTCATCAAGAAGATACTATTGATAAACCACCTAAAGGAAAAATTTTCATTGATTTAAAAATGGATCATATTGAGGGTACTAAACCACTTAGCGTCAATGAAAAAGGTGAAATAGGTAGAGACATTTCACATGTTCCTTTTGATGGTACACAAAATGTTGATAATGCATCCCATCTTCCAGAGATAATGTTGATTTGTCTCTTCCAGAAAGTGATCATGAGGAAGTTGAAGAAGATGTTTCCAATCTCCTTATGACATTTAAGCATAGAAGTTCTCACCCCCAAGAGTTAATCATTGGTGATATAAATCATGGCATCACTACTCAAAGGCAATATAGAGAACACTTTTGTTTCTCTTATAGAGCCTAAGAATGTTAAAGAAGCACTTCTTGATGAGGATTGGATTTTAGCTATGCAAGAAGAGCTAAATCAATTTGAAAAAAGTGACGTTTGGGAGTTGGTTCCCAAACTCATGATTATCCTATCATTGGCACAAAATGGTGTATTTCGTAGAAAAATAGATGATCAAGGTAATGTCACAAGAAACAAAGCTAGACTAGTTGCTCAAGAATATCATCAAGAAGAAGGTATTGATTTTGATGAAATATTTGCACTCCTAGCACGGCTTGAAACTATTATAATGTTGTTGGCTTATGCTTGCTACAAGTACTTCAAGCTTTACCAAATGGATGTTAAATCCGCATTCTTAAATGGCATTATTCAAGAAGAGGTATATGTGGCTCAACCTTCCGGTTTTGAATGTCATGATTCTCTACATCATGTGTATAAACTCGAGAAGGCATTTTATGGCTTTAAACAAGTTCCTAGAGCTTGGTATGATAGGTTAAGTACATTTGTTCTCAATAGTGGCTTTTCAAGAGGTAAAGTGGATACCACTTTGTTTATCAAAGAACAAGGTAAAAATCATTTGCTAGTTCAAGTGTATGTAGATGACATTATTTTTGGTGCTACTAATAATCTTCTTTGTGAGCAATTTGCTAGTTTGATGCAAGATGAGTTTGAAATGAGTACGATGGGAGAACTCACTTATTTTCTTGAGCTTCAAATCAAGCTAACTCAAGATGACGTATACTTTTCTGAAACCAAATATACAAAGGACTTGCTCAAGAAATACAACTTTGGTGAAAGTAGACATGTGAACACTCCTATGAGCACAAACTTGAGGCTTGACAAGGATGAAAAAGGAAAGCAAATTGAGTTAATCTTGTACCATGGTGTGATTGGTAATCTACTTTATTTGACCTCTAGTACAGAAAATTTTGCATGCAATATGTTTATGTGCAGGATTTCAAAGTGATCCTAGTGAAATGCATCTAATTGCCGTAAAACGTATACCTCGTTACCTTAGAGGAACTTTGAAATTTGGTTTATTTTATCCAAAGAATGTATGCTTTGATTTGAGAGGTCATAGTGACTCCGTTTTGTCTGGAGTCTTGTTGATAGGAAGAGCACATCCAGGACATGTCAATTTCTCGGAGATTGTAAAATAGTGTGTCGAGAAAAAGTGTTTGAATGATTTACAAATGCATGATTTAAATGGTACGAGTTTATAAAATGCATGACAAAATTATTACTTGACACGTTTATGTGACATACATGCTTCATATGTTTATATATATCGTTGCCGTACTAACAAGCCATGAAGTGTTAAAGCTTACATCATACGGCAAACATTTTTTGTCTTTGTACTATTTTCAGGTGCCACAATTAATGAACTAAACTAGTTCATTAAGTGGAATGCTTAAGTTAATGAACTAACTAGTTCATTAAATGGAGACATATTTGATGGAATCTACATGGCAACAAATTTGGAAATGGAAAGTCTCCTCCCTATTTATTTTACACGCCATATATATATATATATATTATATATATTCACATTTTTTAAAAAAAAAGGCACAATACACATATATTCCGACGTACTACCGAAACGTTACATATATCACAAACATACGTCGATGTCACACCACTACATACACCTCATATTTATGAGTATATTCAGATCTTATATCATATGACATAACTCATGGTGATGACAAAGTTATAACAACACATTACAAGTCCATAAACCGAAAATTGTCGTATCGAGGGATTACCGAAACTTCACCAACGTGTCACTTACTTGCCATATAAAGATGGCCAACCCATATACATCAAAAATAGCCAAACATTTTGTGGCTCACATGTTAAAATCAGCCACTAAATCATTCCATGTTGGCACACACAAATCACCAACAATTTAGGCTAAAATTGTGGAGATATAAAATTCAAATTTTTGAAGCACATGGATGTTTCTCCACTGGTCACATTAGCTGAATATCTACTTTATTTTATGTAAATTATGTGTGACATAACATATATGAAATGTGCAAGAAGTTTGAATTTAATCGGAGAAAAATCGCGTAATCGACGAAAGTTAAAAATTCGATTTTATACAAACATACCACATGGAACTTTTTTTGGCAAAAGATGTAACATGTATCTAGAAACTTTTTGAAATTCAATACATGTTAAAGTGTTCTAGAAAATTCAAATTAGGCTGATTATAATTTACCATATATGTGTAAATATTGTGCATTATTTGACAAAGCTTACTAAAATGAAATTTCAACACATGTCCAGCTCATATCACACGCCTATCACATCTTGATTGGAGCCAAGGTGGAGCTTATTTGGTATTTTAATTGGTGGAGAATATGCCACACAAGATTGGTGACATTGAAGAAGGCACCACACAAGGAAAGATTTCAAAATGCAACACATGCTGCAAATTTTCAGCACATGTGCATAGTGGCCGATTTTTTGGATGATATTGTCTTCAATTTGCTTCCCAAAATTCATGGGATTGAAGTGTGGTTGTATGGTAATATCTTGACTACAATTGAGTACATGTTTTATGAGTTCTTTTTCCAGATTTTACAGCTCATTAAAGGATGCCAAGTTGGACAAATTAACAAGTGACAAGTAAGCAAGGTCAAGTCATCCTTCCAATCATAGTGTGCCAAGTAATCAAAATGGTATCATCTCTACACAAGGAAATATTCCAAAGACATTAAATAGAATTCTCAAGAAGGAAGAATACCCTAAAGAGGCGGCCAAGTGTGATTAAAAAGGGAGAAGATAGTACAAACAAGATCAAGCAACTACTCACATTCTCTCAAATACACAAAGCTCTACTACTTTCTTGTTCTCGTTTTCTTTCTTCTTCTTCTTCTCTCAAGCCTATTGTTCATATATTATGCATATTATATAAGCTTTGAATATGCCACCCACACGCATTCATTGTTGTAAAAGGTTGATCGATGTATAATCAAATCTTCATTCGATCGGTGGTGGTGTCCGTTATTCGTATGCTCGTTTATATTTATTGTAAAAGGGTGGAGTTAGTGTTTAACTCCAGTAACCCTTGTGGTAAGGTGTTTATTGTGTTTAGTAATAACTGAGGAAGGTTTCCTCGAAGAAAGGAGTAGGTTGATTTAACCGAACCAGTATAAAATCCTTGGTATTCTTACTTTTCAACACTTTACTTTCAGTTTTAAGTTTTCTGCATTGATTTCGTTTCGACCATAAAAATAGTAGAAAAATTTTAAAAATTATAAAATTTTGTAGAAACATATCCACATATCGTAGCTTTCATTTGGCGTAAGTTTCAACTCATTTGGATAAGTATAGGTCAGTGAAACGCGAATAGTTTTGAGACTAGTGCAATCTGATTTTCAGATTTGCAAAGGTTGAGAACATCAATGTGGTTGACATACTTCCCAAAATAATTTTCAAAAACTGTTTCAAACCATTAACATACATATCTTGAGGGTCTTGTCATTAAAGTTTCAGACCATTTGGAGTCACCAATTAATCATAATAAAATTTTCAAGTTGGAGTACAGTTTCTAGAAAATTTGCGCAATCTGACCAAGGACGTATTTTCAAGGGGTTAGGAGTGAAATTTTAATTTAAAAGTTTTATGAGATACTCATAACATCTGAGAGTAGATTCTCACTGAATTTCAAAATTTTTGGAGGTCTTTAACTAGGTCATTTAAATATTTCAAACCAGAATCTTAAAACAGAAATTGTTTTCATAAGTAAGGTTTTTGGTTCAAAAGTTTTTAAAAACCAAATTTTTCGCACCCACTTTTCAACCCTCCCCCTTCTAGTGGTGCTATGCAGGTCCTACAAGTGGTATCAGAGCGCAGACACACTCACGACAAGAGGATCCAACGATCTTTGTGAGATGGCAACCACTAGTCACAAGACCGAACAAGAAGGTATATTGAGTCAAAGGCCCCCTCTTTTTGACGGTGAGTCCTTCATAAAATGGAAACTTAGGATGAAACTTTTTCTTATGAACACTGATATAGACTTGTGGTCTATTATAGAAGATGGTTCGTTTATTCCTACTAAGTTATCTACTGTTGTCGGTGTCACACTAGAGGTCGTAAAGGCGAAACAAGAATATATTAGTGATGACAAAAAAAATTAAGTATGACTGCTAGAGCCATGCTACTTCTTTTAAAGGGGTTGAGTAAAGGTGAATCGAGTTATGTGTCTAATTGCTCTAGTGTCCAAGAGATGTGGAGAATTCTTGAAATGAAACATGAATGGACTAGTCAAGTTAAAGAGTCTAAAATAAATATGCTTATGTCTACTCTTGAGTCTTTCAAGTTATTACCAAATGAATCTATTGTTGATATGGACTTACGCTTGACTAACATCTAAAATTCTCTTGAGTCTCTTTGAAAAGCTTTTTCTACACAGGAAAAGGTTCAAAAGGTGCTAAGGAGTCTCCCATCCAAATGGGACTGTAAAGTCACAGCGATTGAAGAAGGTAAGGAAACGAGATAAATAAAAATGGAGGAACTAATCGGATTACACTAAGGAAATCGGAATAAACGTCAAAACAAGGTAAGACTATTGCTTTTAAATCAAATGAATACGTTTCTACCTCCTCCGATCACGTAGATGATAGTGATACTAAATCGGACTACGAAGATCTAATACTATTGGCTAAAGTTTGAGAAAATTTATGAGAAAATCATTCAAGAATAAACCTAGGGCTATTCCGACTAAGGGAAATAAAAATAAAAATAACGATAAGGACATAAAATGCTACGAATGTGGGAAACTTGGACACTTGTTATATGACTGCCCGAACAAGGACAAACAAACAAACAAAAACCGTGACAAGGACTGGAACAAAAATAGACCCGTCTCAGAACCTAGACAAAGGTATTCAAAAAGAGCTCTCAAATCCTCCACTTGGAGCGACTCATGTCACTCTGAGACTGATGATAATGAAGAACAGATGGCACAATTATGCTTTGCATCCAAAGCATCAAACGAGATATCTTCTGATTTTGATTCTAATTCTGAACCCTCTTATGATGATTTATTTAGTCAATATCTTGAACTGCATAAATTCATAAAGACTCTTGCAAAAGAAAAGAAACGGTTGATTGAAGACAAGAAGTTGTTAGAATCATCTAACACGAACTTTGTTTCTCAATTAAACGATTCGAAAGAAGAGTCGTCTTGCATAATTAATGCATTGAAATCAGAGGTCTCATCATTAATGACAGAAAATAATGAAATGAAATCCAAGATTGCAAATTTGAAATCAAGAAATGCGGATTTAGAAAAAAACGGTAAAACAGTTTGATACAGGTACAAACATTCTAGATCGCATCATCTCCTCACAAAAGCATGAAAGCGACAAAACCGGATTAGGATACGTTGAAAAAAACAAAACAAAAATAAATCAACCAAATTTATTCTATCTTCATCCAAGAAAACACATGCATTCAAGACAAATGTAGCACCTAAGAGGACGCCTAGATCACCCTCTACTTCATCTCATCATGCTTGTTCTTCATATCATACAAGATATAATTATGTGCCGCATATATATGAAAAGAAACCACTGATGAATACACGACATTCATTCAACATAAATGCATCTAGATCACACACCATGCACACTAACACAAAGGCATATAAAAAACGAATATCATACCATGTGCATGATGGGATTCTCGGTCAAAGGCCAAATGCATACCCAACTAATGTCTATTATACTTCTTCATCTATATTCTCACCGTTTGTAAGACTGAGAAAGGTTACCCAAGTTTGGGTATCAAAAGTTACTCTTATAAAAGGGTGAAGAGCTAACTCGTAAGGACCAAAATAAAAGGGTACCTAAATTGTTGTTACACATTGCAGGGAACACATACACCTAAAGATACGTCAATCATGTGGTTCCTTGACAGTGGTTGCTCAAGGCACATGACGGATGACCCGAGCCTGTTTTCAAAGTTAAAGAAGGTTACAAAAGGTGGATCGGTGACCTTTGGAGCCAACAACGAAGGAAGAATCATCGGAAAAGGTACAATTGGAAACCCAAGCACTCTTGAAATCTCCAACGTCTTCTTGGTAAGTAATCTATCCTACAATTTGCTTAGCATCTCACAGTTTCTTGGCAATGGTTTTGATGTGTGTTTGACTCACCCATATTGCAATATAGTAAATAAAAATGTAGAAACGACATTAAAAGTAAAAAAGAGAAGGAAATATTTTTACACTTTCTATGGATGACATGTTAGACGCTAAAGTTAAATGTCTTATGCCAAATGAACCTAACGTGAATTTGTGGTATAGGCGGTTAGGACACATCGGCATCTCAACCCTTGAAAAACTTCAACGAAAGAATCTAGTACGAGGATTGCATAAACTTGATTTAGACAACTTTCAGTTGTGTGAATCTTTTATTAAAGTCAAACAAACACGCGAGTCTCTTAAATCTAAAAATGAAATTAGCACATCTAGAGTCTTAGAATTATTACACATTGACTTGTTTGGTCCTAGTCGTACTAAGAGTCTTGGTGGGCGACATTACACCGTTGATGATTTTTCTCTCTATACATGGACTTTATTTCTTGCAAATAAAGATGATAGTGCCGCTGAAATTGCTAAATTAATAAAACAACTTGAAAATGAGTATGGGTTAAATGTTAAAAAATTTAGGAGCGATAGAGGCAAAAAAATTAAACATAAGGGCACTACAAGAAATTGCAAGAACCATGCTATGTGAAGATAAGTTGCCTAGATTTTTGTGGGCGGAAGCCGTAAATTGTGCATGTTATATAGTTTATCGCTTATCGATTAGAAAGAAAATAAACAAAACTCCTTACAAAATTTTGAATGATCGCATGCCTAAAATTGATTACTTTCGTGTGTTTGGTTGTAAATGCTTTGTTTTGAATACAAAGGATAATCTAGATAAATTTCAGTCTAAATCTATTAGATGCATCTTTGTTGGATATCCTGTGAATTGTAAGGCATGTAGATGTTATGATCCTATCACTAGACAAATTTTAGAATCTATTCATGTGAAGTTAATGAATTCAGTGATTTTGAAATAGATAAAGAATATGACGATGATTTTGAACTAAAGCCCGTGTTAGATGATATAGAAGAAAATATCGTACATGATGAACCCGACACACTAGAAATGCATGAAAACTTAGAGAATAATCAACCAAGATGGCATAGGGATCACCCAAATGACCTTATCATAGGCGATATAACACAAGGTGTCCGACCACGTAGAAAAATAAATCCAGATGAAATAAATCAATTCTATGCTATGATATCTGAAATTGAACCCAAGAATGTATTTGATGCTTTGAATGATTCTTCTTGGATTGATGCTATGCATGATGAATTTAATCAATTCACAAGAAATCATGTATGAGATTTAGTGCCACGACCACAAGATAAAACGATAATAGGGACAAAGTGGGTCTTTAGAAATAAAATGAATGGAGAAGGTAAAGTTGTTAGAAACAAAGCGAGGCTCGTGGCACAGGGTTGTAATCAAGAAGAGAGAATAGACTACGAAGAAACATTTGCACCCGTAGCATGCTTAGAAGCCATACGATTATTACTTGCTATTGCTTGCATGAAGGATTTTAAACTTTATTAAATGGACGTAAAGAGTGCATTTTTAAACAGCTTTCTGCCTGAAGAAGTATATGTGAAACAACCACCAGGTTTTGAGGATTTAAAATATCCTAATCATGTGTACAAATTAAAGAAGGCACTTTATGGTTTAAAACAAGCGCCTAGGGCTTGGTATGATTGTTTTGCTAATTTTCTTTTAGAAAATGGACTAAAAGAGGTACCATAGATAGTACTTTATTCTCGAAACAAGAAAAATCAGATTTTCTTATTATTCAATTTTATGTTGATGACATTAGCTTTGGATCTACATCTTATAAACTAGTTGAAGAATTTGAAATATGCATGAAATCCGAATTTGAAATGTCAATGGTTTGTGAGTTAAATTATTTTCTTGGCTTGCAAATTAAACAAACTATTAAAGGCATCCATATAAGTCAAGTCAAATATGTGAATGAAATGATTTAAAAGTTTAACTTTGTAACCTTGAAACCATCCCCCACCCCCATCAGTGTAACGACTAAACTTGATAAACATGGGAATGGAAAAGACTTTGATAATGGTTTGTATAGGTCTATGATTGGCTCTTTGCTTTATCTTACCTCAAGTAGATCCGATATCATGTTTAGTGTTTGTATGTGTGCTCGTTTTCAAAGCAACCCTAAAGTGTCCCACTATAATGCTTTAAAAAGGATATTTTGATACATTAAGCATACTCCCACTTTAGGAATTTTGTATGATAAGAATTGTGAATTTGACTTGCATGCTTATACTGATGCGGATTATGTCGGATGCAAAATAGACAAAAAAAGCACAAGTGGCACATGTCAATTTATTGGAAATTCATTGATATCTTGGTTTTCCAAAAAGCAAGCAAGTGTAGTTTTATCTACTACTGAAGCGGAATACATGGCACTTACTCTTTGTTGCACACAAATTTTATCGCTAAAACAGCAGCTATCTGATTTTGGAATAATGGTAAATCGCATCTCTATTTATTGTGATATTATGAGTGCTATCAATTTGTCTAAGAACCCCGTATTACACTCTAAGGCAATGCACATAAAGGTACGATATCACTTTCTTCGTGATCATGTAAAAAATTGTGATATCGTTATAGAACATGTTCGTACTGAAGCACAAATAGCCGAAATATTCACCAAAATACTTACGAAAATCTAGACTCAAAATTAGGCATGATTTCGGTTAATTTGCTATAGATTGATATTTCTTTCAATCCTCACATGTACTTTTGATATCATTTACAAAATAAAAGGGGCGAGAGAGAGAGAGAGCATGATTTAAGGGGGAGAGAAAGCATGATTACATGATTTAAGGGAGAGTTTAAGGGGGAGAAAGAGCATGATTGCATGATTTAAGGGGAGCACAACAATATAAAAATCAAAATTCAAAATTTGAATTTGTGCATAATTGAAGGGGAGCAATCACATTTAAATCATGAACCAACGTTATTTTGTATATCATCAAAAGGGGGAGATTGTTGAGAAAAAGTGTTCGAATGATTTACAAATACATGATTTAAATGGTACTAGTTTGCGAAATGCATGACAAAATTATTGCTTAACACGTTTATGTGATATACATGCTTCATATGTTTATATATATTGTAGCCATACTAACAAGCCATGAAGCGTTAAAGCTTAGATCATATGGCAAACGTTTGTGGTCTTTTTACTATTTTCAGGTGCCACAATTAATGAACTAAACTAGTTCATTAAGTGGAATGCTTAAGTTAATCAACTAACTAGTTCATTAAATGGAGAAATATTTGGTGGAAGCTACATGGCAACAAATTTGGAAATAGAAAGTCTCCTCCCTATTCATTTTACACGCCATATATATATATATTCATTTTTAAAAAAGCACAATACACATATATTCCGACGTACTACCGACACGTTACATATATTACAAATTTACGTCGACATCATACCACTACATACACCTCATATTTATGAGTATATTAAGATCTTTTATTATATGATACAAGTCATAGTGATGACAAAATTATAACGACACATTACAAGGTCATAAACCGAAAATTGTCGTATCGGGTGACTACCGAAACTTCACCAACGCATCACGTACTTGCCATGTCAATATGGAGAGCCCATATACATCAAAAATAGCAAAAAATTTTATGGCTCTCATGTTAAAATCATTCACTAAATCATTTCATGTTGGCACACACAAATCACCCACAATTTAGGCTAAAATTGTGGAGATTTCAAATTCAAATTTTTGAAGCACATGGACGTTTCGTCCACTAATCACATGAGCTGCATATCTACTTCATTTTATGTACATTATGTGTGACATAACATATGTGATATGTGCAAGAATTTTGATTTTAATCGGATAAAATTCACGTAATCGACGAAAGTAGAAAATTCGGTTTTCTACAAACATACCACATGGAACGTTTTTTTTGGCATAAGATTTAACATGTATCTAGACACTGTTTACACATTCAAGACATGTTAAAGTGGTCTCGAAAATTCAAATTAGAACTGATTATAATTTACCATATATGTGTAAACATTGTGCATTATTTGACAAAGGTAGAGCTTGTTTGGCATTTGAATTAGTGGAGAATATGCCACACAAGATTGGTAAAATTGAAGAGGGCACCACACAAGGAAAGATTTCAAAATGCAGCATGTCAAAATGCAACACATGCTGCAAATTTTCAGCACATATGCATAGTGGCCGATTTTTCGGATGATATTGTCTTCAATTTGCTTCACGAAATTCAAGGGATTGAAGTGTGGATGTATGGTAATATCTTGACTACAATTGAGCACATGTTTTATAAGTTCTTTTTCTAGATTTTACAGCTCATTAAAGGATGCCAAGTTGGACAAATTAACAAGTGACAAGTAAGCAAGGTCAAGTCATCCTTCCAATTATAGTGTGCCAAGTAATCAAAATGGTGTCATCTCTACACAAGGAAATATTCCAAGGACATTAAAGAGAATTCTCAAGAAGGAAGAATACCCTAAAGAGGCGGCCAAGTGTGATTAAAAAGGGAGAAGATAGTACAAACAAGATCAATCAACTACTCACATTCTCTCAAATACACAAAGCTCTACTACTTTCTTGTTCTCATTTTCTTTTTTCTTCTTCTTCTCTCAAGCATATTGTTCATATATTCTACATATTATATAGGCTTTTAATATACCACCCACACTCATTCATTGTTGTAAAAGGTTGATCAAGGTGTAATCAAATCTTCATTCGTTCGATGGTGGTGTTCGTTATTCGTATGCTCGTTTATATTGATTGTAAAAGGGTGGAGTTAGTTTTTAACTCCAGTCACCCTTGTCGTAACGTGTTTATTGTGTTTAGTAATAACCAAAGAAGGTTTCTTCGAAGAAAGGAGTAGGTTAATTTAACCGAACCAGTATAAAATCCTTGGTGTTCTTACTTTTCAGCACTTTACATTCAGTTTTCAGTTTCCTGCATTGATTTCATTTCGCCCGTAAAAATAGTAAAAAAATTTTAAAAATTATAAAATTTTATAGAAACATATCCACATATCGTAGCTTTCATTTGGCGTAAGTTTCAACTCATTTGGATAAGTATAGGTCAGTGAAACGTGAATAGTTTTGAGACTAGTGCAATCTGATTTTCAGATTTGCAAAGGTTGAGAACATCAACGTGGTTGACATACTTCTCAAAAGAATTTTCAAATCCATTTTGAATCCATTAAAATAAATATCTTGAGGGTCTTGTTATTAAAGTTTCAGACCATTTGGAGTCACCAATTAATCGAAATAAAATTTTCAAGTTGGAGTACTGTTTCTGGCAGATTTGCGCAATCTGACTTAGGACGTATTTTCAAGGGGTTAGGAATGGAATTTTAATTTGAAATTTTTATGAGATACTCAGAACATCTGAGAGTAGACTCTCACTGAATTTCACAATTTTTGGAGGTCTTTAACTAGGTCTTTTAAATATTTCAAATCAGGATATGAAAACAGAAATTATTTTCAGAAGTAAGGTTTTTGGTCAAAAAGTTTTTAAAAACCAATTTTTCCGTATCCACTATTCAACCTCCCCACCTTCTAGTGGTGATATATAGGTCCTATATAGTGTTGCTACTTCTACGGCGGAATCCGAATATGCTTCGGCCGTCTCATGTTGTGCACAATTGTTATGGATGTCTCATCCTTGAATGACTATAATGTGTATTTTTCCAAGATGCCTATTTTGTGTGACAGCACCTCCGCTATTAATATTACACAAAATCTGGTTCATCATAGTCGAACTAAACATATTGAAGTGAGACATCACTTCATTTGGGATTGTATGCAAAAGAGGTTGGTTTGTGTGGAATTTGTTCCCACAAATGACCGACTAGCGGATATATTGACGAAACCTTTGCATAATGAGTTTTTGAATCAAGCAGAAGTCGTTTTGGGGTTTCTTAACAATGGTTAAAGTCAAGTGTCTTGAAAAGATATATTTTCCCTTGACTTCACGCACTTTATCGCGCTTGAACTTGCGTTCAAAGTTAGTTCAGGCGGTTCATGGGTTCAAACTATATGTTTACAGCTGAAAATTTGAAAATTTTCAAAAGACTTTAAGCACACTATGTAATCATTACTGTCGTTCAATGTGCCATCATTCGCTTGACCACACACTTAATGTGTACATTGCATGATGGATTAAGCATTTTATCCAAGGTGGGATTCCTTAAAAATTTTGAACTTCAAACGGTGGAAACGGTCAAATCCCTCCATTGAAACATCACATCACTCTATGATTCGTTTAACTTCCTCAGTTTGAACGGTTCTCCATCTCTCAAACATCCTTTTTCTTCTCTATAATCATCTTTTCTCTCCATTCCTGTCAAACTTCCTCAGATTCTTCAACTTTCTCTCCAAAACTTTCATCTTCGTCAAAACATAATCATCATGCATGGCCTTTCAAGGGCAGGAAGTGGAACAAAGCGAGCAAAAACTCAACGTTCCATGAAAAGAAAGGCTCCAACAAGCTTTGCTGAAATGGTAGAGGTCCTTAAAGTCAGGAGGGACCTCGAGAAACGATATTTTCCGTGACTGGCAACAAAAAATGAAGACATAAATAAAGAGCCAATGGGTCTAGGTGTTGGAGTCCATCTGTGTAGATCTCTCAACTGTTGTTTGAGGAATGGGAGACAAATCAAAAAGCTATGGTGCTCCTAAAATTGGTTAAGCTTTCTGACCTCAAATATTGTTCAGACGTCAGTATCATCTATACACTGCTGAAAGACCAAGGATTCGACAAGCTATGGTCTACCTCTGGGATGGACTCCTACTCTACAAGGTACACACGAATGTTTTATGCAAACTTATAGGTAAAATATCACACTAATGAGGAACCTTTTTCTTTTAAACTCTGTGATTGACAGTGTCCCAATAAGATTCTCACTTCTAACCTTCTGTGACGCTCTTCAAGTTAAAAATCAATGTTTAGATAAGTTTGATGTGTATGTTTGGAATACAGAATCTTACGGCTTGGTAGAAGATTTGGTAAAAACAGAGTTAGGGTACCTTCCATCTAAGAAACTGTAATAAATGCCATTGGTAAACCGAATGCTGCTGGGAATTGTCATGGCATGTGTAAACGGGAAAGCGACTAGAAATTCAAGCAATCTGGATTTCTATGACACATATTGCATTTTGAAAAGAATTAATTAACTTTGGTTGGATTTTTTTTGGCTGTGGTCTATGCTACATTAACTAAGAAAACCAAGGATTTACCCTTTGCCAATTGCATGAATGTAATGCTAGTGAAATGTTGTATTGACATGGATTCCATTCATCTTGAAAAGCTTGGTTTGAAAGGTCAATATGATAGTTTGAATATTTCTTTAAGTGAAGGGAGCTCAAAAAGGGAAGAGCAATGCTGGAAGCTCAAGGGAGGAAGCTGATATGCACCTTGATGATGATATTAACTTAGGAGGTGAAAGAACAAGTGAAGATGCTGATGTCCTAAATCAGTTAAAGGGAAAAGCCACTTCTCTGGAACATGAAGTGGAAGAATTAAGGATTGGAAACGCTCACTTTATGTGGATGCAGAGCCTAAATGATGCTCGTTTTGAATATTTAAAATCCAAACTCCTACATGCGCAAATTGCTAAAAATTTTGATGATGAACCCACAAATATCTTGATTTCTATGTCTTGTTCTCTACCCTTGGTTTCTACGGTTTTGATGATTTATGGGGAGAAAGGGTTCATATGTATGTGTTAGCTTGATAGGAGTGTAAGATGTGTCTTAGGTTGGCTGTTTTTGCTTGTTCTGTTGAGTTTGGCCTATATGGTCGTTAAAATGCTGGTTGTGTTTCTGTCAAGATTGGCCCTGTCTGGTCTTTGAAATGTTTCTGCATATTGGCCCTTTGGTGTATTCAAGCTTCAGCATGTTATAAGTAAAAAATTTTCTTTTCACACCTTGCTATCTTGGATGTATACTTAAGAAAATGCATCTAGTGAGGGGGAGTGCAAGATGCATCTGGTAAAGGAGAGCTCATCATGAAATCATCAAAAAGTGGGAGGTTGCTAGTGTATGATTTGGTTTTGATGATTTGCACTCGTCTTACATGTTAAAAGACTCAAAAATGGTTGACAAACTGGTCCTCAGACTTCAAGCGCTTGATCTAGTGCTCCTTCCCTCAGAAAGTTAAATAGAAACTTTTGCTAAAACATTAGGCGCTTCACCAAGCGTTTCATCTCTTGAAACTTCTGAACAGAGAGTTTTTGGCAAAAACATGAAGTGCTACATAAATCGCTTCATCTCTTGAACATTCTGGAGAGAGAGTTTTGGTAAACATGAAACACTACATAAAGCGCTTCATCTCTTTAACATTCTGAACAGAGAGTTTTGGTGAAAACATGAAGCGCTACATAAAGCGTTTAATATATATGAAAGTAACTTTGTATTACTTCAGTCTCTTAACAAAGTATTCCCTGTTGTGTAATGTTTTTGAATTCATATTTTCTCTTCCAATATGAATCGATAAGGATGAATCACCTCATGCATTCGTGTTCTTGAGTGCAATTCACTTCAAGCGCTTCATCTAAGCGTTTGATGTCTAACAAATTTTCATCCGGAGGTACAACCTTCTCTCTCATGTATTTTTAGTTGATCAATGTGTTTTTTATTGTTTCCGTGCAATCATGACAGTTGCAGACAAAGGCAAATCAAGGGTAGTTAGGAAAATCTTTCCCTTTTGAGCTTAAAAAGAAAAGCCTCCACAAGAAGCTTTGAGTTCATCCAAGGAGAGATTTTCAAGACAATGATGTACCAACAAGTGGGACAAAAATCTCTACTTCTCTTCTCTCTCCACTCCAATGGCTAGAAGGGCTTCTATAAGGATTGGAAGACTTCATTTTTGAAGACAACTTTCTACCTCCAAGCTCTCAAGTCTTCCTTGTTATTTTGCTCAAAATTGATGTAAGGTTACTTTATTGTGAGAGTTTGTGATTGTAAAGAAAAGAAGTCCTCTTCTAAGTGAGGATTGTGAGGAGCAAGGTCTAGATTGTTGGTCAAGAAGCAAATGTGCTTCTTGTTCAGCGAAACTCTAGCTTCTAAAAGCTAGTTGATGGTGTAGGAGCTACATCATACTCCATATAAGGATTCTTTTGTGCAAAGAAAGTCTTAAGAAGGCTAGGCTTCAAAGGAGTTGAGCTGTCATTGTTCTTAAGCTAAGTTTGTTAAACTTAGCTTGCTATTGTATTTTCTTTGATTGTTGTTTCTCCCCCAAAGTGAAATAACAATCCTCTTGTTCAAAATTCCTTCTTGTTCAAAGCAAGAAGGTAGAGGAGTAGAGTCTTAGAACCTCTATAAATTTGGTGCTCTTTCATTTTGTTCAAGTTTATCTTTGTAAAGAACACATCAAGTATTGGTTTGAACACAAGCATTGCAAAAAAATTTTAAAAAGAGCCATACTTAGATAAACACACTATTCAACCCTCTTCTCGTGTGTGTCATGGACCTAACAGTTACTAATATTTTTGTGCTGAAATAAAGATAAACTACAAACGTACAAGCCTACAAATACCAATAAACTACAACCATACAAGCCTAGACCAGCCGACACTGCCGGTACAAAAAATGAAACTGGCGTGGACCGGCCGGGAGTGTTGGTATAATAACGGTACAGTGTATCTGCAGTACGTACCGTCGGGAGATTTATCTTTTTATTTTTCTGTTTTATAGTAATTTTTCTGATGAGAACAATGTCTAATATAAATGTGGAGGATGACTACAATCTTTTGTGTGTTTTTCCTTTATAAGGCTTTGTTAGGATATCTTGACTTTGTCGAAATTAAACCAAACATATTGTATTACGTGAAAGCATAAGCAACAACGGTCGATGATGGATTTGTCTTGCTATAATTATCTGGAAAAGGAGAAATAAATTAGGGGATCCTAAAGGGAATAGCTTTGGAGGTCTTTCTTTTATCCAAAAACGTATGAGAGGCTTCCGTTACGTAAAAGAAAAGAAATAGAAAGTTCCTGCGTATTGGGAGAGAAATGCAGAGAAGGAAGAGGGAGTTTATAATGTCGGATTCTAAATTATATCCAACTTGAAGCCAACTACTCTTCAATTTAGAAAAGAACTTTATACCTATCGATATGATTTTTATTTCTTGTTTGATATTTATTTAGTTTAATTGAGTGTGTAGAAATAAATTCAGTTGAGGTGCATCGAACTGAACTAAATAAGACAGACCTGGACAAAGGTGTGCCGAACTGAATTGAAAAAGGCAGACGTGGACGAAGGTATGCCGGGCTTAACTAGGTCGACCTAAATGAAGGCTAGAACGAAGTTGAGAAGTGACGAGGTGAAGCACAATCAAGACCAACTGAAGACTAAGTGAAGAAGTGCTGAGCCGAGTTAACAAGGTGAAACACAATGAAGGAATCAACGCAATAGGCTGAGCTGTTATACATAGGTGTGTAAATATTGTAGCTTAGAATAATCGTTGTACATAGTAGAGCTTCACTGGTGTAGTGCCCCGCTCCCGAGCCCTAACATCGGAAACAGTGCACCCGTCGTATATTACTAAGGAGAATACAAAGCGTCGAATCAATCTCTTACTTGTCAAAATGACGTAGAAATTTTTTTCACAGAAACGTAAACCATAACATATATTAAACTCCAATAACCGTCATTACACTGCTACATAAAAATTCTGGGAATAAAAGTAGTAAAGTAGTATGTGGAAAATCCTCAAAGTATAAATAAAAACAAAACAGCTGCAGAGTCCCCTCACATCCTAGCTGCAGCTCTCAACTAGCCCACTCTGCTATGTCCGTCCCGTCCTCAACGAAGATATGCTCATAGTCCTCATCCGGCTCACCTGGGAAGTAGGGGTGAGTGACAGAAATCACCCAGTAGATACCCGCCTCAAACAAATACAAAACGTACATACCGAAATGATATAGCCACATAACACATAGACATGATATAACCACATAGCACATAAATATAAGATAACATGCATAGGATAAAGTAAATGCGGTAAGTAAAGCACTCCACATAAAAATACGCAAGTACGTGATGCATGCTCAATCAACGTGTCACACGCAACAAAGTCATGTCACACATAATGCCGATATCCATACCGTGCAATGCATGAACCCGGGTCCTACTGAGTGGCTGTAGGTCCTACACCCCATAGTCACCATACTGAGTGTGCGTGGCCGCGCCACCCACACCATCATGAGTGTCGTGGCCCCACCACCGTACACCATCCTGAGCGCCCGTGACCCGTACGTCACGACCCGCCATCAATGCAATGCACGTGCCATGAATACAAAAACACAATCGCCTGGGGCCCGTACACCCATCCTCACAAAATCCGGCACTCAATATTTGGTTTTGTAAATTTTACAAATATTGGAAAGTTGTTATTTAGCATTACCCTTATTTTTCCTTAGCTTGTATTAATTTTCTAGAATTTTCTACTAATTTTCCCTATTTTTCTCTTATTTAATTCTATTTATTACTAATTATTTTTAATTATTTACATTTACCAAAATTCAGAAATTGGGTGAAAATAATTTAATTTTTAACCTTTTATATTTTCTGGAATTTATTTAGAATTTTCTAATAATTAAATATATTTTTCTCAAATTTTGATTAATTTTAATTAATTATTTATTGTTTAATCATTTCAGAATTTAATTTCAGATTTTTTTTAAAATTTTCGGTCTGGGCCGGCTTGCTACCTGGTCTGGTCCGCTGGCCATCCGGTCCGGTCCGGCAGCCAGGCCGGTCCAACATCATTTTCTTTTTTTTATTTTTTATATTAAATTATATTTCCTTCTAACCTTCATAAAATATTCGTTTTAACTCCGATTGACCTCAAACCAGTTGCGTTGGACTCGTTATAATGAGACTCATCTTTTGAAGGTGGACATGTCATCACGTGTCTGGACGCGCCGTCAGGTGCCGCGCGTGGGCCCCACGCGCCACCCTTTGAAACACGTACGTTAGACCTATTTTTTAGACTTTCAATCCAATCTCAACCTATTCTGGACTAGATGAACCTATTCTAAGGTCAAAACACATTTTTAAGGAGTCTAATCTTGAGAAAGTTGTACAATTTTGATTCCAATCCTAATCCTTTTTATCAATTTAAGAACACATATATAGAAGACAACTTCCACGTATGCAAAGATCATGCCTTTTCAACAAATTTGATCATACCTTCATATAAACAATTTAAAATCCCACAAAACACATGCAAAATCAATTAATATGCTCTCATTTAAACAATTAAAGGAAACAGAACACATAGTATATACATTAGGGCATCCGCTTGAATCGAATTCCTTTGAGGGGGAAGAGGCACCTACCTCGTTTGACGCTAGAAACAAATAGATTTGACGGATTGGATCTTGGATTCGGGGTCTCGCTAGCCTT
Source organism: Eustoma russellianum (assembly GCA_036186865.1). Taxonomy (NCBI): domain Eukaryota; kingdom Viridiplantae; phylum Streptophyta; class Magnoliopsida; order Gentianales; family Gentianaceae; genus Eustoma; species Eustoma russellianum. The sequence continues at coordinate 32,911,199 of AP025044.1, forward strand.
CTTCTTCTACTTCTTTTTTTTCTCTTTCTTTTTTTTTTCTTTCTTTTCCTCCCTCACCGTCGTTCTCTTTTTTCTCCAGAGGAAGGCGTCGTTTTTTTTTGATAAGGGGTTTGAGGAATTTTATTTTGATTAGGGGAGAGATTTTAGGGATTTGATAGAGAAATTTTAAAGAAAATAGGATAGTGTAATTATCTTGAATAATTTAAATTAGACACTCTTCTCCCTTTTCTTTTATCTTTATCCTACATTATCTCTCATTATTATTATTATTATTATTATTATTATTATTATTATTATTATTATTATAAACCACGGATGTAACATTCTACCCACTTTACAAAAAGTTTCGTCCTCGAAACTTGACGTACCTTATTCGAACATGTGTAAATATCTCTCTCGCATATGCTCCTCGAGCTCCTAAGGCGCTTCGCGCTCCGTATGATTGGTCGACTGAACTTTGACGTAAGGGATGACTCGGTGTCTTAATGCCTGGTCCTTGCGATCAACGATCCTGATAGGAGTCTCTTTATATGTGGTGTCCGGTCGAATCTTCAACGGTGGCGCGTCTAAATCCTGGCCCAGGTCCATTACATATCTCCTCAACTGAGGAATATGAAATACGATGTGCACTTGAGCCAAGACATGGGTAACGCTAATCGATAGGCTAAGGTACCGACCCTCTCAAGTACCTCATATGGACCAATGTAGCGAGGCCTTAGCTTACCCTTCAAACCAAATTGTGAAACCCCCTTCATAGGCGACACTCTGAAGCAAACCTTCTCGCCCACAGGGAACTCTAAAGGACGCCTCTTTGAATCTGCCCAACTCTTCCTTTTGTGTTGCGCAACCTTGAGCCTATCATGTATCCACTTTACTTTTTATATGGTCTGTTCCACCAACTCAGGACCGGTAATAGTACGCTCACCAACTGCGTCCCGATGAACAGAGGACATGCGCTTACGTCCATAGAGCGCCTCCAAGTGTGTCATGCCGATGGCACTATGGTGAATATTGTTATAGAAGAACTCAATTAACTTGATCATACCATCCTAGTTCCCCTTGAAGTACAACACACACGCTCTCTACATGTCCTCTAAAGTCTGGATGGTCCTTTTAGACTGCCCATCTGTCTACCGATGAAAAGCGGTGCCCAACCGTAGCTCTGTCCTCAACCTTCTCTGTCAAGCTAACTAGAATCGGGAGGTGAACCTCGGGTCACGGTCTGAGACGTTTCTGACAGGAACGCCATGAAGATTGACACTATCATCAATGTACAACGTCACCAATCTCTCCAAGGTCACATCACTAGGCATAGGTAGAAAGTGAGCAGACTTCATCAATCGATTAACAATCACTCAGATCATGTTGTTGACATTTCTTGTTTTAGGGAGCCCTACAACAAACTCGATCGTCACATGCTCCCATTTCCACTCCGGTGTCTCCAATGGCAATATCAAACCTCCCGGGTATCACTAAGCGTATGATCCTCCTTTTGTGCCTCCTTAATTCGCTCAATCAGAGATGATGTAATAACCAAGGCCGCCAGAACATTAACAGTGGAATCAACAATGTCAAGATCAAACTCTGCCATTTCTTTCTCCAGTGGCATCCGTCTGGCATGATTAGGCTTTCTATTCAAGACATCTGCAACCCGGTTTGCCTTCCCCCGGATGATAACTGATGGTCATGTCATAGCCTTTCAGTAGCTCAAGCCATCTCCTCTGACGCATATTCGGCTTTTTCTGTGTGAATAAATACTTCAAGCTCATATGATTAGCGAAGAATTTGCACTTTACACCATATAGATAATGACGCCAAATCTTTAATGCAAATATCACCGCTGCCAGCTCCAGATCATGAATCGGGAAATTTTGTTCATATTGCTTCAACTGCCTCGAAGCGTATGCACTAACCCTATCTCTCTGCATCAACACACACCCTAGCCCATTCTTCGAGGCATCGCTATCGATGACAAACCCTTCAGTGTCAGAGGGCTGTGCCAATACTGGTGCAGTCGTCAACCTCCATAAAGCTTTTCTCACACTCGGAGGTCCATAGGGATTTGGTCTTCTTTTTTTTTTCCTGAGTCAATCGACTCAGAGGTGCTGCGACATTCGAAAATCCCTCCATGAATTTGCGATGATAACCAACAAGGACAAGAAAACTGCGTAACTAAGTTACATTAGTAGGTCGGAGTTATTCTGTAATCGCCTCTATCTTCTTTGGGTCAACAGAAACGCATTTCTCAGAAATCACGTGGCCTAAGAAAGTCACACTCTCTAACCAGAACTCGCACTCGCTGAACTTTGCATACAACTTTTTCTTTCTAAGAGTCTCCAATACCTCCCACAAGTGTTCAATATGCGTCTCCTCATCAGGTGAATACACCAAGATGTCTCGATGAACACTACTACGAAACGATCCAATTTCTCCCTGAACACTGTGTTCATCAAATCCATAAAGACCGCAGGTGCATTCGTCAGTCCAAAAGGGGCATTACAAGAAGCTCGTAGTGCCTGTATCGAGTGCGGAATGCCGTCTTTGCTATATCCTCCACCTTAATCCTCAACTGATAGTAGCCTGATCGGAGGTCAATCTTCGAGAACACTCTGGCACCCTCCAACTGATCAAATAGATCGTCGAACCTTGGTAGTAGATATTTATTATGTATTGTGATCTTATTAAGCTCACGATAGTCGATGCATAGCATCAGACTACCGTCCTTCTTCTTCACAAATAATACTGGTGCCCCCAGGGCAAAACACTAAGTCTGATGAACTTCCGGTCCAGCAACTCCTGCAACTGTTCCTTGAGCTCCCTTAACTCTGCTGGTGTCATCCTGTATGGCGCCTTCGAGATCGGTTCGGCTCCGGGTATAAGATCGATCTCGAACTCTGCTTCCCTGCTCGGTGGTGAACCTGGTAGCTCATTAGGGAAGACATCTTTAAATTCTCGTACCACTGGAATGTCCTCCCCTTTGCTTTATGCTGCTTCTAACCCTGTGGTGGAGGGGCTTGTAACCGGTGTAGGGCACTCTCTAGCGTAATGTCCCAGGTTGTCACAATTGCAGCAAACTTTTTGAGCTCTCTAGCACTGACCTGTGTGCAAATGTCCACACTGTGTACCTACTGGGGGTGGCGGTCCAACTGCCTTGAGTGGCTGTGCCGCCGTCACTGCGGGACCCTCAATCATCAATGGTCGAGACGCCGATCCCTGTCTCTGTTGTGGTGGTCTGAAAGATTGCCCGGTCAGATGGCGACGTGGAATCTTCATCCATCTCCCTGATCTCCCAAGACAGAACTCCTCTCGTGGTCTCTTAGCCCTGCCGACAGTTGCAAAAGCTCTCTAGCACTGACCTGTGTGCGAACGTCCACACTGTGTACCTACTGGGGGTGGCGGTCCAACTGCCTTGAGTGGCTGTGCCGCCGTCACTGCGGGACCCTCAATCATCAATGGTCGAGACGCCGATCCCTGTCTCTGCTGTGGTGGTCTGAAAGATTGCCCGGTCAGATGGCGACGCGGAATCTTCATCCATCTCCCTGATCTCCTAAGACGGAACTCCTCTCGTGGTCTCTTAGCCCTGCTGACAGCTGCAACCCTCTCGAAATCACCCTCGACCTCAAGACACACCTCCAACAACTCTTCAAAAGTGGTAGGCTGGGTGCAGATGATAAATGACTAAATGCGAGAGCTCAAGCCGGTCTTGAACTCCAGCATCTTCGCTTTCTCATTATCCATGATGACAGGCATGTATCTCGTAAGTGCATGGAACCTCTCAAAATACTGGTCCCCAGTCATGGATCCCTGTGTCAGAAGCTGAAACTCTGCCATCCTCCTCTGAAGACACTTTCAGGAACACAGTGCTTCTGGTACTCCTCCCTGAACCGAGTCCATGTCGGCGGTGGAGTCAGTCTGCATGCCACGCCCCGCCACCACTGCTCGGCATCACCCTTTAAGAACGATACAACTACATCAACCTTCAGGTCATCCAGAACCTGCATCAACCTCAATTTCTCATACACATTCTTGAGCCAGATCTCTGCTCCTCTGGTCGTGGGGTACCCTTGAACATAGGTATCCGGTAGTTCTGTATCTCCCGGTAGAAAAATCGAAGCCCCCTAGGGTGGTTGTGCTGGTGGTGACTGCTGCTGCTGCTGCAGGTGAGCCATCTGTATCTGCTGCTGGGCCACCAATGTAGTTAGTGTGGCCAGGGTATCTGCAAGGACCTGAGGAATGGTCCCCTGACCCTGCTGATCATCGCTATCGTGTCCTCCGTTTCTAGCTGGCGGCTCGCGTCGTGGAGGCATTGTTCGGAGTTTGAGTTCATAAGACGGATACAGATTAATCAAAAGTAAGTTGAAGGATTGGACGCTGAAAGAATGGTAATTAAATAAGGAAAACTCACCATCGGCACACACCTCTCGTAACCCGATCATAACTTAAGTCTAAAATCATCACTTAAGTCTACTTTGTTTATTAGGGGCAAAATTGTCATTTTGCAAAAGATCATAACTTATGTCTAGTGATCTAGTTAATCCTGCATTTTCGAGGCGGATCTGAAGCCTCGGCTCTGATACCACCTGTAGTGCCTCGCTCCCGAGCCCTAACATCGGAAACAGTGCACCCATCGTATCTTACTAAGGAGAATACAAAGCGTCGAATCAATCTCTTGCTTGTCAAAATGACGTAGAAATTTTTTTCACAGAAACGTAAACCATAACATATATTAAACTCCAATAAACGTCATTACACTGCTAAATAAAAATTCTGGGAATAAAAGTAGTAAAGTAGTATGTGAAAAATCCTCAAAGTATAAATAAAAACAAAACAGCTGCAGAGTCCCCTCACATCCTAGCTGCAGCTCTCAACTAGCCCACTCTGCTATGTCCGTCCCGTCCTCAACGAAGATATGCTCATAGTCCTCATCCGGCTCACCTGGGAAGTAGGGGTGAGTGACAGAAATCACCCAATAGATACCCGCCTCAAACAAATACAAAACGTACATACCGAAATGATATAGCCACATAACACATAGACATGATATAACCACATAGCACATAAATATAAGATAACATGCATAGGATAAAGTAAATGCGGTAAGTAAAGCACTCCACATAAAAATGCGCAAGTACGTGATGCATGCTCAATCAACGTGTCACACGCAACAAAGTCATGTCACACATAATGCCGATATCCATACCGTGCAATGCATGAACCCGGGTCCTACTGAGTGGCTGTAGGTCGTACACCCCATAGTCACCATACTGAGTGTGCGTGGCCGCGCCACCCACACCATCCTGAGTGTCATGGCCCCGCCACCGTACACCATCCTGAGCGCCCGTGACCCGTACGTCACGACCCGCCATCAATGCAATGCACGTGCCATGAATACAAAAACACAATCGCCTGGGGCCCGTACGCCCATCCTCACAAAATCTGGCACTCAATATTTGGTTTTGTAAATTTTACAAATATTGGAAAGTTGTTATTTAGCATTACCCTTATTTTTCCTTAGCTTGTATTAATTTTCTAGAATTTTCTACTAATTTTCCCTATTTTTCTCTTATTTAATTCTATTTATTACTAATTATTTTTAATTACTTACATTTACCAAAATTCAGAAATTGGGTGACAATAATTTAATTTTTAACTTTTTATATTTTCTGGAATTTATTTAGAATTTTCTAATAATTAAATATATTTTCTCAAATTTTGATTAATTTTAATTAATTATTTATTGTTTAATCATTTCATAAATTAATTTCAGATTTTTTTTTAAATTTTCGGTCTGGGCCGGCTTGCTACCTGGTCCGGTCCGCTGGCCATCCGGTCCAGTCCGCTGGCCATCCGGTCCAGTCCGGCAGCCAGGCCGGTCCAACAGCATTTTCCTTTTTTTATTTTTTATATTAAATTATATTTCCTTCTAACCTTCATAAAATATTTGTTTTAACTCTGATTGACCTCAAACTAGTTGCGTTGGACTCGTTATAACGAGACGCATCTTTTGAAGGTGGACACGTCATCACGTGTCTGGACGCGCCGTCAGGGGCCGCGCGTGGGCCCCACGTGCCACCCTTTGAAACACATACGTCAGACCTATTTTTTAGACTTTCAATCCAATCTCAACCTATTCCGGGCTAGATGAACCCATTCTAAGGTCAAAACACATTTTTAAGGAGTCTAATCTTGAGAAAGTTGTACAATTTTGATTCCAATCCTAACCCTTTTTATCAATTTAAGAACACATATATAGAAGACAACTTCCACGTATGCAAAGATCATGCCTTTTCAACAAATCCGATCATACCTTCATATAAACAATTTAAAATCCCACCAAACACATGCAAAATCAATTAATATGCTCTCATTTAAACAATTAAAGGAAACAGAACACATAGTATATACATTAGGGCATGCTTGAATCGTATTCCTTTGAGGGGGAAGAGGCATCTACCTCGTTTGACGCTAGAAACAAATAGATTTGACGGATTGGATCTTGGGTTCGGGGTCTCGCTAGCCTTCTTCTTCTATTTCTTTTTTTTCTCTTTCTTTTTTTTTCTTTCTTTTCCTCCCTCACTGTCGTTCTCTCTTTTCTCCAGAGGAAGGCGTCGTTTTTTTTTTATAAGGGGTTTGAGGAATTTTATTTTGATTAGGGGAGAGATTTTAGGGATTTGATAGAGAAATTTTAAAGAAAATAGGATAGTGTAATTATCTTGAATAATTTAAATTAGACACTCTTCTCCCTTTTCTTTTATCTTTATCCTACATTATCTCTTATTATTATTATTATTATTATTATTATTATTATTATTATTATTATTATTATTATTATTATTATTATTATAAACTACGGCTGTAACAACTGGTAACTAGCCGTTACCATTCCCATTAGAAATCCCTGTAGATCACTGTAGATAAACAGTAACCACAGTTCAAGTGGTGAAAAACAACCGTTAGAGTTAGAATTCATTCCCTATAAAAAGAAAACAACTTTGTAAATTATTCTTAACTTGAATGAATTCAAATTCTTTCAAAAATAAAGATGAATTGTTCGAAGAAATGATAAGAGGCATCGACGTTAATGATGTTTTTATTACTAGGTAAACTGAGTCCAAACTGAGTTTTATTTTCGACGCAGTTGGGACGGTTCCAACAGAGTTTGATTTCAGAATGAAGAAAAAAATTAAAATTTGGAGCACCTACTGGTCGATGAAATCTCACGATCGGTTGGAGGTAAAAATTGTAAGGGGTGCCTCTAAACACCAAGTTCAAACAATTCTTAACTCAAGTATCAACTATACTATAAAGTATCAACTATACTATATTGTGCAGTCTTGGTTGTGAATTTGATGTTTGACAGTGAGTTTTGCCTTCTGATGATTTGGTGTTTTTCATCGACTTATTTAATCATGTGATTCTCTGTACTGCAGTGATTATATGTTATATATTGTACTATAATGATTCTACGTTGATATACTGTAATCATGTGATGTATTGTACTCTAATGATTCAATGTTGATTTAAATGTTGTGATGTTCATTACTAAAAATGGGTATATGAGGTAGATAAGCAATAATGCCAAGACAGATCAAGGTATAAGGCAAGGTTTAAGTCAAAGTACAACACAATTTAAGTCAAAACTAAAACCATATTTAAATGAAAGTTAAATCAAGAAGCCAAGCACGCAAAAGATTTAAAGGTCTGTCGGCATTGATTGTGATAGTGACACTTAATTGAGAGAGTACTGGAAAAGTACATCAAAGTACCTTACTGTGTGATCCAAACTTATATAGAATATATATGAGGTTGTTTGGAAGATCGATGTGATGTGTTGCAGTGCTGGAAACTTTCAGTCGGACGTGGATTTCTCACGTCGATCGATCGACGTGATCGATCCATGTTGATCTGAGGCAGTCTGTCCAACGTCGATCGATCACGTCGATCGATCGACGTGAGAGCTCGACGTGCCAGTGGACATAACTTTTCTCTTTGGGTTGCAACTTTTGATCCAAGGATCATCTCCCTTCACCTATGAACGGTAATCAACGGCTATAACTGGTAGAAAAACTGCTGAAATGAATTTCAAACATGGTTTTTAACACAATCCAAGGTCTATATATATTAGATCTTGCTATCTTCATAAAATACAACATTCTTGCAAAATCTATAGAATTTTCAGCAATCTTTCACCTACCCCTCTTCATTATCTTTCTCTTCTACATTAAGTTCAATCTTCTTCTCCTAGAGCAAAAGACAAGAAGAAAGCCGCTATATCTTGGGAAGCACTAGTCGCGTTGTCTACCTTGCTCGCTTGGTAGAGGCTAAATTGCTTTAAGGACAGAGTCATCTTGAGACTCGTCTCAGCTTTTTGTTCGATTACATTTTTGCTTGTTTGCTGCACTTTCCTAACAATCTTAAAGAAATTTACGATGGCATCCAAGCAAGCTTTACCCAATATGTCCAAGATGGAGCCATTTGATGGCAAATTTTACAAGAGATGGGCAGCGAAAGTGCTGTTCTTCCTTGAGATGCTCTCGGTTTCGTACGTGCTTAAGACGGACAAACCAAAAGATGAAACCAACGCACGTAAGTTTGATGCGGACGTTACAACTTGCAGAGGCCATATTCTTCACTTTCTGTCCAACTCTCTAATTGACATTTATGTCAAGTTCACCTCTGCAAAAGAGATTTGGTCAGTACTAGAGAACAAATATGATGCTGAAGACGTGGGCAAACGCAAGTACGTGGTAAGTGAATTCCTTAGGTTCCAGAGGTTGATCATGTTCCAATAAATGATCAAATCCATCAATTCTAACAACCGGTGGATAATCTGGAACACGAAGGAATCAAAGTTGATGAGACGTTCCAGGCGGCAGCGCTATTAGAGAAACTTCCTCCTTCTTGGAGCAAATACAAGAAGAGAGGAAAGCATGACGATGCCAAGTTGTCTCTAGATGCAGTAATTAAACACATACGCATCGAAGAGAACAACATGCTGGAGGACGAATCTCACCATGAGAGTGGAGTCAAAGCTAACGTTGTGGAGCATGCTACGAAGAAGCCCAAGTTCCACAACATCAACGGCGGCTACAACGGTGGGGGTAAAGGTAAGAAAGTTGCTGTGCAAGGCCAGAACAAGATGAAAAGAGTTTGCTGGTTGTGCGTGAAACCAGGACAACGAGCAGTCAACTCCAGAAAACGGAAGGGCCAGCCAAGCAACCAGGCGAATCTGATAAAGGCCAAAGGAGCAGGAGACGATGTTATTGCAGCGGTCGTCTTAACAGAGGTAAACCTTGTTGGTGGCACTACGGAATGGGTGGTAGACACGGGTGCTACCAGGCATATTGCTCCAGTGAAGACCTATTTTCCGAATACAAGGAATAGGAAGTGATGAACAAGTTTTCTTGGCAGATGCACATAGTACCCAAGTCCTCGGAAAAGGTAAAATGCTTCTCAAGTTGACTTCGGGGAAGAAACTAGAATTAAGCAATGTGTTGCATGTTCCTGCCATGCGTAGGAACTTGATCTACGGAGTGCTTCTAAACAAGGACAACATTAAACTTGTTTTAGAGTATGATAAACTTGTTTTGTCTAGAAACGGAGAATTTATTGGCAAAGGTTTTTGTAATGGAGGTCTGCTTGTACTCGATGCTATTTGCTGCAGTAATAAACATACATCTAATTCTGTTTATTTTGTTGAGTCTCTTGATATGTGGCATGCTAGACTAGGACATGCAAATATAGGAGTGATAAAGAAACTCAAAAACATGAATGTGATTTCTTATGATGATGACAACTTTAACAACTGTGAACATTGTGTTCAAGCAAAACATCATAAGAAACCATTTAAGAAGGTTGATAGAGTGTCACAAAAACTTGGCTTGATTCATAGTGACTTAGGTGATTTTAAGAATCACACGAGTAAAGGTGGTAAAAGGTATTATATTACCTTTATCGACGATTACTCTAGATATGCGAAAGTATATTTATTAAGTCACAAGAATGAGGCTGAGTCTAAGTTTATAAATTATAAAGTTGAGGTTGAAAATCAACTAGACTTAAAAATCAAAAGGCTTAGGACTGATAGAGGTGGTGAATACTGTACAGACTCTTTACAAAGGTTTTGTGATGAGAATGACATTATTCATGAAGTTACACCTCCATATTCGCCTCAGTCTAACGGAGTAGCGGAAAGCGAGAATAGAACATTGAAAAATATGATGAATGCTATGTTGGTTAGTTCAGGATTGCCGGACAACTTGTGGGGGGAGGCGACCTTGACTGCTTGTCATATATTGAATATATTACCTCATAAGAAGTTGGATAAAACTCCTTATGAGTTGTGGAAAGGCTATGCTCCTAACTAAGTTACTTGAAAGTGTGGGAGTGTCTAGCCAAAGTTGGCATTCCTGATTTTACGAAAAGTGAAATCGGGTCTAAGACAAGAGATTGTGTATTTATCGGGTATGCTCAAAATAGTGCAGCATATAGATTCATGACTATAGATAATAATTCTATATTGGAGTCTAAGGATGCTGAATTCTTTGAGCATATATTTCCTATGAATAGACAATCCATTGATGTTTCCAAACTTGAGATAGGCGAGTCTAGTAAGTCCTTTGTTGAACAAGAGGTTGATGAACCCAGAAGAAGTAAAAGACAAAGAACAGAGAAGCCATTTGGAAGTGACTTTATAACAGCTTTCATTTTAGAGGATGATCCCAGAACTTATGGAGAAGCGATTAGATCAATAGATTCTAAGTTTTGGAAGGAAGCTATAAATAGTGAGCTTGAGTCTATACTAAGTAATAATACTTGGGAGTTGGTAGATTTGCCTAGAGGGTGCAAACCTATCAGTTGTAAGTGGGTCTTTAGGAAGAAACTAAAGGCGGATGGAATGATTGATAAGTTTAAGGCTAGGCTTGTCGTGAAAGTGTTTACTCAACAAGAAGGTATAGACTTTTTTGACACTTACTCCCTGGTTGCTAGGATCACTATAATTAGAGTCCTAGTAGCACTTGCCTCCATTCACAAGCTTGTTATTCACCAAATGGATGTGAAAACAACGTTTTTAAATGGAGACTTAGAAGAGGAAATTTATATAAAGCAACCGGAGGGTATGATAGTTAAAGGTCAAGAGCACAAAGTGTGTAGGCTTAAGAAGTCCTTGTATGGTCTTAGGCAAGCACCTAAGCAATGGCACGAGAAGTTTGATAATGCATTAGTGTCTAATGGTTATATAGTAAACGAAAGTGACCGTTGTGTGTATAGTAAATTTGATGATTGTGATGGTGTCATTATTTGCCTTTATGCTGATGATATGTTAGTATTTGGAACCAACATAAGTGTAGTTAATGATACAAAGTCATTGTTGTCTTCTTTGTTTGATATAAAAGACATGGGGAAGGCGGATTTGATACTTGGTCTTAAGTTAGTGGGAAAATATGGGGGTTATTTACTTTCTTAAGAACATTATGTGGAGAAAATATTAAGAAAGTTTAATCACTACCATGTCAAACCTGTAAGTACGCCTTATGACTCGCATGTTACTTTGACTAAAAACAAATTCGAGAGTGTATCACAATGTGAATATGCTAGGATAATTTGTAGTGTAATGTATTTGATGAATTGCACTAGGCCTGACATTGCATATTCTGTGAATAGACTTGCACGATACACTCATAACCCGAATGAGAGTCATTGGTGCGCATTAAGATGTTTATTGATGTATCTTAGAGGAACAATGAATTTAGGACTCATGTTTACTGGGTCACCTGCTGTTTTAGAAGGCTATTGTGATGCTAATTGGGTGACTGATAATGATGAAATAAACTCCACTAGTGGATATGTTTTCACATTGGGTGGTGGAGCTATTTGTTGAAAATCATGTAAACAAACTTGTAGTGCTAAATCTAGAATGGAGTCTTAATTTATTGCCTTAGAACTTGCTAGTACAGAAGCCGAGTGGTTAAGGAATTTACTTGTTGATATTCCTTTATGATCTAAACCTATGCCTTCTGTATCTATTCATTGTGATTCTCAGGCTGCGATAGCACATGCAAGGAACAAGATATACAATGGGAAGAGCCGGCACATCCGTTTAAGGCACAACATTGCGCGTGACTTGATTAGTTCTGGGGTGGTTAACTTGGAATATGTAAGAACCAAGTTTAACCTTGCAGACCCCTTAAATAAAGGACTAAACAAGAAGTTAGTCTATGAAACATCGAGGGGATGGGACTTATTCCATCTGTAGATAATTCTTCATGACGGGAACCCAACCCATATTAGTAGAGATCCTACAAACAGGGTTCAATGTGGTAAGAACAAGTCATGAAAGAATTCTGTGTTGCGCTATCTAAGTGTCTCTCCCTATGGTGTTGTTATTGATAATGCTCACTGTAATGACTTAAGGTGAGATTTTAAGAATCCCTTAATGAAAAATTCATAGCCATAATGTTTGGTGGTGTGAACGGTGCACACTTGATGAATTTCACCTATATAAGCTTGGAAGTGGTGCCGCTTCCTGTGAGAGCCTGGAAAACTCTCTAGAGAGCTTATGAAACCCGAGATAGGTACATGGCCGATATCGCACCAAAACCACGAACTTGAAGAACTAGATAATGACATGTCTTCTTGTTGTTCATATAAACATTAGTGGAGTAAGATTGAAGACGAAGTTCATCTTACTTCCGTTTATATAACTCAAGTTGTACTACCGGCGATTCAAGACCATAAGTCATCGTATCCGTTATGTGTCATTGTCTTCAATTGATAATGGGGAGGTCAGTTGTTTAACGTTCTGAAGTTGTTTTTATATAAGTTTGGATCATGTGAGGGATTGTTGGAAAAGTACATCAAAGTACCTTACCCTGTGCTCCAAACTTATATAAAATGTATATGAGGTTGTTTGGGAGATTGATGTGATGTGTGGCAGTGCTGGAAACTTTCAGTCGGACGTGGATCTCTCACGTCGATCGATCGATGTGATCGATCCATGTTGATCTGAGGCAGTCTGGCCAACGTCAATCGATCACGTCGATCGATCGACGTGAGATATCGACGTGCCAGCGGACAGAACTTTTCACTTTGGGTTGCAACTTTTGATCCAAGGATCATCTCTCTTCTCCTATGAACGGTAATCAACGGCCATAACTGGTAGAAAAACTGCTGAAATGAATTTCAAACATGGTTTTTAACACAATCCAAGGTCTATATATATTAGATCTTGCTATCTTCATAAAATACAACATTCTTGCAAAATCTATAGAATTTTCAGCAATCTTTCTCCTACCCTCTTCATTATCTTTCTCTTCTACATCAAGTTCGATCTTCTTCTCCTAGAGCAAAGGACACAAAGAAAGCCGTTATATCTTGGGAAGCATTAGTCTCGTTGTCTACCTTGCTCGTTTGGTAGAGGCTAAATTGCTTTAAGGACAGAGTCATCTTGAGACTCGTCTCGGATTTTTGTTCAATTATAATTTTGCTTGTTTGCTGCACTTTTCTAACATACAGAACTCCTACAAAGATGGTGTGAAATACCAGAGTGACAAATTAATAAAACATAATTAAAGTCAAGACTAAAATATTTACGAACCATGGTGTGTGATACCTACAAAAGTTATACAAAGCACTAGTATGATAAAAAGATTTATAGCTGAGGGCTAAATGATAGGTTGTAAGTTATGCGAATAGGAAATGAGTTCTAACAGGCGAATTTCAGCAACGAACATAAGCCAGGGGTAAAAGTGATAGGGTCCAGGCCCTTAGGATATAATTAAGGAAACTTTTGCTAGGTACCCAAATGTCCCGTTGATAATTCTGGTACACAGGGATCCTGTTAGAAGATACGTGCTGACGAGGTCCCAGACCATGTGATATAATTACAGAAACTAAGCATGGTATAGTAGCACCATTAGACCCTTTCTCTACGGATACAATTGTGGGGCAATATAAGCCAAAGACCAAAAATTAAGGTATGAAATGTCAAGACCAAAAACATCTAAGACAACAAAGATGAAAGAAGGAAAGAAAGAAATAAAAGAAGGAACAAAATAACATAAAAGTAAATGAAAAGAACTAAAGCAAATAAGGTATTTATGAACAATTGAGAAACATAGAAGGTAAAGAGTGAAGACTGGTGAACCAAAAATAATTACCTGTTAGTCAACAACAGTTAAACAGCAGATTTTGGGCATAAAGTGTTAAGTCCTGCAGGTCAGTACAAAAGCACTGCTGCTCAGCCATCCTATCTCGGCCGCGTATTTGAGTCAGGTCGGCACTTGCCCAACATGACCAAGACAGATCAGGAATGGTTAGAATGAAGCCTCATATGGTATCATATTATTTTGCATCTCGGCTCGGCAAAGTCATAGTCAACCTCGGCAGAACAGTTCATCTCGGCCTCGGCTGCATATTTGCTCTGCCACGCTAAACATTATCGGATAAGATCAAGAGAAGATATTCTCTATCGTCTGCTGGGACCCACTAAGCGGCTCTGCAGAATAACTTTCCAGATGTTAAGCGATGATTGATTCAGGACAAGGACATCATTACAAGCCGACTTACACAACAGCTACGGTCTCAGGCTTTAGTCCCATCACACTGAGCTCTGCAACGGACTAGACCGCCATCTTAGCCACATCACCGTCTCATCAATCGGGCAGGGGGTCAGACCTCCACAATCTCAAGTATAAATACCCCTCTATCCAGACGAGGAAGGGGATCCGAATTCCGGAGAACCTCTGGAGCATTCTTCCATAACTCCATCTCGGCCGAAATATTAAAACTCACAAACTCAGTGAGTTTTTTCCAAGGTTTTATCTAAACCTTTATTTCAGCATAAATTGCATAAGGTAAAACACTCATAACTGACTTAAGCATCGGAAGGCTGCCCCGGGACCTCTAACGTTTTTCTTCTATCACAGATTCCATAGACGGATTCAGACAGAAGATTAACAGCACACTTTTCGGGTCATCTCTGATCCACCTGATGAGCCATTCAGGCCTCATCATTTGGCGCTAGAAGGAGGGTCTGCAAGCCTTCAAACATTAAAAACAGCTTATCAAGGGTTTCCTAATAATATCCTACCCTTTTTATTAAGGGAAAGATGGATAGAAAGAATGGGAAGAGGTTCAAGCAATCTGAGACATCAAGAAGATGTCAACAACTTCCACAACCTACGGAACAATATTTCTCAGGGCTGGAAGAATCCTCAACTCCTACTGCTGCCTTCACATATGAAGAACATATGCGAGCCATACGTTATGTGGCTCAAAATCCTGGTGTTTTCCAAGCAGTGGTGAAAGAGATGAAGGGGAAAGCTTCCGCAGCGGAACCCAGTGGGTTACACCCCAGTAACTTTCACTCACAAGAAGAACACCTGGAGTACTCTCTAACTCAGCCTAACTATCATCCCAGGCGTCAGGCCGAATTTATGCCCGAGGCTAGGCATTCAGGACAAAGTTCTAGCCACCAAAACTCAAAACGCACACAAAAAGCATTACTGCCATTCCAACATGGCAGAAAAGTTGACAATAAAGGCAAAGCCCTACTTCAAGAAAGGTGCTCTGTCAAGATTCGGTTGGGAGGCCGAGGGAAAGAAAGGAACTCTTTGCTGGCTTCAAAGGCCCATATTCTCTCCCACATAGGGAAGAGGGGTCTGGCAAGAGAACCTCAGCCCCTGACAGGACCAATCCACAAGAGGAACCACCAACTGTATTGCCTATATCACCATGATATTGGGCATGATACGGAAGATTGCAGGCAGAGCTCGGCCACCTGCAACGGTTCTATAATCCAAGATCAAGTCTGCACAACAGGCTCGATTTTTGCAAACTTCCTCTGGAAGGAAGATGCCGACCTGAACAGCAACTCGGTCACCAGAAGAAGATTCAGATTCGAAAGGTCAAAAATTGCAGATGACTGAAAGTATACGACTGATCTAAAAGCATAAGCTCACAAAAGAATCGTGTTTCATTTCCTAAATTTGTATTCAAAATTCTCATGTGAATGGAATGCACTTTGGATGTCCAAAAGAGAATAGTCAATATATTAAGCAATGCTTTATATTGTAAGACTTAAACTCTTATCATGCCAATCAAGTTCAACAACCACCTCTGCTCGACTTTTCTATTCAGAAATGTTCGTTTTAGATCGGTTCGGCCAGACGGTTTTTCATCTCCGGTTGGGGCATATTAGTTCTCTTCCTGGAAGGTTCATACGGAAAGATTCATCCAGACTGAGCAAGGAGTTCTGTGTTTCCCTGACGCCTAATCTACGAGTTGTAACAGAATTGGAACCGTCAGGATTCGTGCTAAACCAACTTCTGTCTTAAAACTCCTAGAGTGGCCAGGGACACAAGCTTCCCCATCTCGGTGACTTCCTTCCTATGGCTTACCAGGTCAAGAGAGTGATATGGTATCTTCTCAACCATGACACAGGTCAGATTAAATGTCCTCCCATGCGGGGGCTCAACTAAGGGAATATCTCTTGAAAATAACAAGTTTCATAACTCAGTAGGACAAACTTTGGACTCCAAATCGGTCTTCACCTCGGCCATTACAAGGGAAAACTTGGGCCATAAAATAGGGGACATACCTTGGAGTCCAAGTCAGTCCTATGAAGGGAAACAACTCATTCGTCTCAAAACTTGGAAGAATCCAAGAAAGATTTAGCAGAGCAGATCTTAGAGACCAAACCAGCATTGTGAAAGCTCAGAAGAAAAATGGCTGAGCAGAAAAATATAGGGCCGACCCTAGAGACCAAGTCGGACCCGTGAAAACATCAAAACTTGGAAGAATCCAAGAAAGATTTAGTAGAGCATATTTTGGAGACCAGATCAGCTTTGCAAAAGCTCAGACTAAAAATTGCTGAGCAGGAAAGTATAGGACCGACCCTAGAGACCATGTCAGACCTATGAATTTACCCATCAAAACTTGGAAGAATCTAAGAAAGATTAAGCAGAGTAGATCCTGGAGACCAGATCAACTTTGCTTAAATTTAAGTTATTATTCACACATCTCGGCCTTATGAAGAAAGTTTGGGCTAAAAGATTTCATCTCAGGCAACATAATTCGGCTACGCTTGATTAAAGACTTAGGCTATTACTAAGCATTATTCAGATTGGATCTCGGCTAAGTCAGTTCAGCTTATTATCTTGAGCAGTAATTCATTCTTGAATGGATATTACCTCGGCTCGGCAGAAAAACAAGTTTATTCTATATTTTAAGTTTGATAACTTAGCTTATCTTCAGTTAAACTGATTGAGATTACCAAGACCGACAAGGGAACTCGGCAAAAAATAAGTTTGAGAAATATACTCAACCAAAATGCTGAAGTAAAAGAGCAGAGCAGAGAAAAAGAAAACTGCAAAGATTTAGACAAATTTTTCATTGATAAGGATTTTAAAATACATTTGACATCCACTCAGAAAAATCACAAGAAAAATTCTAAGTCTAGTCTTCCTCTTCTCTGAAGTCGGCCCCATCCAAGAATCGCTGGAACTGAGTGTCAAACTCTTGAGAAGTGGTTGAGTTGTATATCTCGGCCAGACGTGGATTCTCTTTTAGCTCAGGATGCACCTCTGAGCAGATGTCAATGGCCTCCTTTCGACCGACCTCCATGGCTGAGCTCTGAAGACGGATCATGTTTTTTCGAACAGCTTTGACTTCCTGAACTCAGCAATGGCCTTCATCTCAGCTTTGGCCAGTTGCTGGCACAGTCGGTCTAGTTGCTCTTCATAAGTGTTGCTCTTATGCAACAACTCAGCTTCACTCTTCTTCAGAACCTCAATCTCAGTCAGAGACTGAGTGGAGGCCAGCTCCAAGTCAGCCACTTTGTGCTCCAACTAATCCACCTTTGAGTTGGAAGTGGCCAACTTCATCTCCGCATCCTCCGTCCTTTGCTGAAGATGAGAAACATCAGCACGAAGGGAAGAAAATTGTTGGCTCAGCTCGGCCTTTTCTTGGTTGGCCGCCTCCAGTTCTTGGGTCTTACCTTGAAGGTCTTCAAAAAATTCTTCATTTCGGGCCAAATTTTCCAACTCCTGAGCTCAGACCTGCAAGGAGGTACAGTTAGAAAAATGACTAATTGATGAAAACCAAACATGCACTTAGAGAAATTTTTGCTTACCAGAGCAATGTTTGAATGAAGGGCATTCTTCAACTCTCCCCAAGTAGTCGCCCTGAATTTTTGATGGTCCACGGGCAGAACTGCTACTTTATTCAATTTTCTGGCGATGGCTGGATGGAAAGCCGAATCGCCCTCTGAAAACCAAATAAGAATTGGGTCGTGAGATTCAGCCGGCTGAGGCATGGTCTCCTCAGCCGGCTCAGCAGCAACCATCTCCGAAGGCTGAGATGGCCCTGGATCTCGGCTGCTGGAGCCTTCACCCCTTTGCCTTTTTCTGGGGCGAAGACTTGAGCCTTCATCAGCTTCTACCAAAAGCTTTGGTTTAGCAAAAGCCTGAGGCTGGATCTCGGCCTCAGGCTTGTCATCTAAAATTTCAATTGGCAGAGCTGCAAGAAACAAAACAGATCAAGATAGAAACAAGGCTCAACACTTAGAAATTTTTGAGGCTGGAAAAAATTTATTACCTGATTCAGGCTCTGCTTGCTCGGGCTCAACAGCAGCAGTTGGAACTGGGGGCAGAGCTGAAGTAGAAGCTCCCCCAGAACCAAGAGTGGCCGTTCTTCTTTCTTTGCGGGCCTTCTTCCTGGCTGCTGCCTCAGCCAATCTGCTGGAATGAGTAGAAGGTCCAGCCATTGCGCCTACATCAAGGATAAAACAGTAAGATACTGAAAGTAAGAAAAATGCTAAAAGGAAAGTGTGACAAGACCGACCTCGAACAATGGTTAAGTTGTCAGGAGGAAGTGGCAAGTAATTCTGGACAACAGCCGAGTGACTCAGGTCGGCTGCTATCCAGATCTCAGAATCAACCTTTTGCCAGTCAATCACTATGGGGAAAGTTCGTATTCTGTCTGCTTCATCGCAGTAATCTGGGCCTGGCCTCATGTTGTTAGCTCTGCCAGACTTCCAGATATTTCCGCTCGGGAGCTCAGCTTTCTTAACGAAGAAAAATTTCCCCTTCCATCTCTTGTTGGAAGCAGGAATATTGATGGCAAAGGGAAAATTTGTGTTAGACACTCGCTTGCTGAAATAATACCAGCTATGCGAGGCCCGAAAAGCAAAAAGGGCTCGGAAAACAGTAGCATTAAAGGGGAACTCAGCTATTCTGAGGAGAAGAAGGTAACAAAGAATAAGTTTTAGGCCGTTGGGTTGGATTTGAGGAAGTCTGAGTCCATAAGCCCGCATAATACGGACAAGTTGCTCAGGAACGGGAAGATTAAAACTAGATTTGAAATAATCTTCGTAGACTGCTTCATAATCCCTAAGGGATCATAAGCAGTCTGACCAGGCAAGGGGAGGATTGTGCCGAACCGATTTGGGTCAATCTTTTGAAATTTATCCTGTCCAAGTCGGCCTCAGACAAGGTTGAAAAAGACTCTTGGACAAGGAGAGAGGGCAGACCTCTCTCGATGACCCCCCGAGAACTGAGATGGGCCCCTTAGTGGGGCCGGAGGATTTACAGATGCCGGTGCAGGAGCAATCCCTACTTGCTCCGGCAAAGAACTTACCACGGTGATAGCTTTGCTGGACTGAGCAGAGTCACCGGTGGTCCGACGCAGATTACTGATGGAAAGATCATCAGTAGAGGCTGATCTACCGGACATAGATGGAGAGCTGAAGTTCTCTCCACCACCGGCGGCGTAAGAACCACCCCCAGAAAAATTATGGGAATCGTTGGAAGAAGAAGACATTGTGAAAAGTGAAACAGGAAAGAGGACTTACAAAGAAGAAGATGAAAAAGAGGAAAGCTGAAAGGAGCTAAGGACGCCGGAGAAGATTACCCGAGGAACTCTGAGGAATAGCCGGAGGAGAAAGCAAGAGCAGAAAATCGACAGAGATAAAAGTTTCGACCTTGAAAGGCTCTATTTATAGGAGTTCAGCTCGGCAGCCCAAAGGTCACCTTGATATTATCGTCCTCGATCTCTGTAACGGCCGAATACGAAAAGCTGCATAACTGACACCCCGTGCTCTGCGCAAACATTAAATGTACATAGCAAACCAATCAGAAGCAGACACGTCATGATTGAAAGGACGATGCTATTAAAACTCTAGATCGATTAGCCTGCCCACTCTGTTCAGCTCGGCCAGATACGTAACTGACGCCTCATGGTCTGCATCAACAGTAAATGCGCAGAGCAGACCAGTCAAAAGAAGACACGTCATAATTGAAAGGACAACTCATTAAAGGCTTTGAATCGATTAGCCTGCCCTCTCAGGTCAGCTCGGCCAAACTAATCTGGAGGCAAATGGTGAACCAAAAATAATTACCTGTTAGTCAACAACAGTCAAACAGCAGATTTTGGGCATAAAGTGTTAAGTCTTGCAGGTCGGTACAAAAGCACTGCTGCTCAGCCATCCTATCTCGACTGCATATTTGAGTCAGGTCGGCACTTGCCCAACATGACCAAGACAGATCAGGAATGGTTAGAATGAAGCCTCATATGGTATCACAATATTTTGCATCTCGGCTCGGCAAAGTCATAGTCAACCTCGGCAGAACAGTTCATCTCGGCCTCGGCTGCATATTTGCTCTGCCACGCTAAACATTATCAGATAAGATCAAGAGAAGATATTCTCTACCGTCTGCTGGGACCCACTAAGCGGCTCTGCAGAATAACTTTCCAGATGTCAAGCGATGATTGAATCAGGACAAGGACATCATTACAAGCCGACTTACACAACAGCTACGGTCTTAGGATTTAGTCCTATCACACTGAGCTCTGCAACTGACTAGACCGCCATCTCAGCCACATCACCGTCTCATCAATCGGGCAGGGGGTCAGACCTCCACAATCTCAAGTATAAATACCCCTCTATCCAGACGAGGAAAGGGATCCGAATTCCGGAGAACCTCTGGAGCATTCTTCCATAACTCCATCTCGGCCGAAATATTAAAACTCACAAACTCAGTGAGTTTTTTCCAAGGTTTTATCTAAACCTTTATTTCAGCATAAATTGCATAAGGTAAAACACTCATAACTGACTTAAGCGTCAGAAGGTTTTTTCCGTGGCAGCGCCGTGGAACCTCTAACGTTTTTCTTCTATCACAGGTTCTATAGACGAATTCAGACAGAAGATTAACGGCACACTTTTCGGGTCATCTCTGATCCACCCGATGAGCCATTCAGGCCTCATCAAAGACAAAGGATTGTAAGTCTACACTCAAGGAGGAAGATAAAAGATGTAGTACTTAAGTCATGTGATGAACGTAAACATTAGATGAATAAATGTGTATATATATGGCCAGATGGAAATAGACATTGTGATATATATGACTAATTTTCTTACTAAGTGTGTGATCGTTCACCCCTCAGAATTTCAATATGCAAGGTTCTTTTTGTTCTTTTTTGAGAAAAGGTGTGTAAGGTTTCGATGTAAGTGAGCGAGCTAGGCTCAAGATATGTTATTATAATGCTGCATTTATTGTGTTGGTTATCTTATCTATGTAATTGAATGTACATGTGATAATATTTAAGCCAAGATTGACATAGCTTGTATATAACCTATAGAGGGACGGGTAGTAGTGAAGTGTTTCAGCTCAAAGATCGAGATTTCGAGCAGTTGGCAGTAGAAGTAAAGAAGAAAGAAAGAATATATTGTAAAGTTTTCATAAAGGGCGTAAATAAATAATGAATTTGAGTGAGGTCAGAACTCGATTCACGTAATCTGCCCCAAAATTTTATTAATTCTTTTTGTATTTCACCAAGCATCTAAAAATTGTTTAGTTTGTAACATCTTTATGCTACTCAAGAAGAGAAAGCACCAATTCATTTGGTGTAAAAAAGTTGAAACTATATGAGTCCTAGGTTAAATTTTGGATGCAAAAAGAATTGGTACAATTTAAAGGCACGAGTCAAAGTTTTGGGTACAAACTAAGGCTTTTCTCCACCCAAAAAAATTGGATAATTACATTTACATTTCTTGCGTTTATACATAATTTCTCACAAATGCTTTCTAGTTTGAAAATTGACCTTTACATCCGTTTTTTCTTTTTTTTTTTACTAAACTGAACATCAAAGTTTCCACACCTCATAATACACCTTCTTTTTTTACCTTTTACATCTTTTACACCTTCACACTTCGTATGTTTTTTATATTAAAAATACTTTTCCATGTGGTGAAAATGCATAGAAGTGAAAAATGCTAGAATATGTTAAGTTTTGATGATTCACACAAATGACACTTGGAACGCGAGATAAGGCGCCTCATGTGAAGTGTTTGGAGACCATAGTACTTGAACGTCTGCATAAGGCTCTTCATGTGAAGTGGCTAGAGACCAAAACACTTCGAACTCCTAGATAAGGCGCTTCATGTGAAGTGTTTGGAAAATAGAACACTTCGAACGCCTAAATAAGGCGCCTCATGTGTGAAGCTGTGCAACAGCACACCTTGAACGCCTTAACAGGCGCTTCATGTATGCTACAAAAGCCAAATGGACTGTCCCCCCTAAAATAGGCATAAATATCAAGTTACTTTGAAAAAACTCAGAATTACTTCGAACAAGTATGAAAGCTGAGATCAGGCGCTTGATGTGACTTTGAACGAGTTCTGTTGCCCACAACAGGTGCCTCATGTGACATTGAACAAATGTCGATTACTCCCTTAAGGTGCTTTATGTCACATCGAACGCGAGTTCAAACACACTTTAGATGCTCCATGTCATATTGAATGCCTGTTCATAAATCACATCAGGCGATTCATGTGACTCAACATTACAAATGTTTTATGCTGCACTTTCTTATGATTACTTGACCTTTGTACCCTCCCTTTTAGTGAAACATCATAGGTTCCACTCTCACTTTGGAGAATGCCCTCTTTCCTCTTTGAGCTTTCAAGAAGAAGCTTGCTCAAGAAGCTTGTATTTATCCAAGAGAAGATCTCCATGGAAGAAGACTTGTCATCACAAGAGACAAAACTTCCATGTCTCTCTTGTCAGGTTGAAAATGGCTAGGAGGTAAACAAAACAAGGGTTTTCATCATTTTTCAAGATTCAACTTTGTACCTACAAGCTCTCAAGTTTCTCTCAAGTTTTTACTCTCAAAATAGTTCTATTATTGTATATTTTACTTTATTTGTGAGATTTGCGAATTTTAAAGAAGAAGAGTCTTCTTCTTAAGTGAAGATTGTGAAGAGCAAGGTGCAGATTGTTGTTCAAGAAGCAAGGGTGATTCTTGTTTGAAGAAATCCAAGCCTTGGACGGTTAGTTGATGGTGTTGTGGTGCACCATACTCCCAACAAGAATTCTTTGAGGAGCAAGAAAGTTCTTTGGAGGCTAGACTTTAAGGTGGTTGGCATTTATTGTTTATAATCTAAGCGTGTGGCTTAGTTTCTTACTTTTTAAGTTTTTCTTGATTGTTGTTTCCCCAAAAGGAAAAACAATCCGCAGTTCAATAATCCTTCTTGTGAAAAACCAAGAAGGTAGAGGAGTAGAGTCTTTGACTTGAATTTATACATCTCGTGTTCTTTACGCTTCAGCAAGTTTATTTATTTTCAAAGAACGCATCCAAGTATAAATTTGTTCTCACCATCGAAAAATATCCAAAAAATATCCATAATTGGTGAACACACTATTCAACCCATCTTCTAGTATGTTCTAAGGGGCATAAAAATTGGTATCAGAGCGAAATCTTGAGTGTTTGAGTTCAAATAGCAAAAATTTGATCTTTTTGAAGTATAGATTCCCTTAGTTTTGAAGATGCCGGTTCTCCAAATGGTGACACTTCTAGAAGAAGAAGACAAGAGTCATTACTCCCTTCTATTTCAAGTGTACATGTCAAGGTACCGATGTTTGACCCTTTAAACTATCCACTATGGAAATCAAATATGAAAACTTATCTTCGCTCTTGTGGGCATCGTATATGAAGAGATGTTTCAAAAGGTTCCACCATTCCTTTTGATGTTGATGATCCTACTCCAGAAGAGGAGTTACAATTCGCCATAAATAGCAAAGCTCTTGCTATTTTGAATAGCTCTCTATCACCAAATGAGAGAGCTCAAAGGTGTCCAATCCGCTTATGAGGCTTGGACAAAGTTGGAGATGACATTTTATTAACCATGCATGTGATAGCACTAGAGGAGAAGCACGATTTGGTAAAAT
Organism: Eustoma russellianum; assembly: GCA_036186865.1. Classification (NCBI taxonomy): domain Eukaryota; kingdom Viridiplantae; phylum Streptophyta; class Magnoliopsida; order Gentianales; family Gentianaceae; genus Eustoma; species Eustoma russellianum. Next base: position 32,935,426 of record AP025044.1, read on the forward strand.
CAAGCATTCCTCCTCAAAACCTTTTGAAAAAGAAAAATTTTCAAAAGGAAAGGGCAAAGAAAATTAAGATAGTTAAAGACGCATCCATACCAAGCATGAAACCTAAATTAAATTTAGTGTCATGTATGCGTCTAAGAAAGAAAAAACAAGTGAACAAGCATCATTTATCAAGGAGTCAAAAACCTTTTTGAAGAAGCAAAGGCACATGCCTAAGCAAAAGACAAACTCAACAAAGGTGTCAAAACCTTTTGTCGAATTTGTGAAAAATGTTTCATCCTTGATTCCAAGGAATGTCATCCCAAAATGGGAGCCACGGAATGTGCCATTGCACAAGCATGATAAGCATTGTTATCCCCACAAAACACATTCATACATATTTTTATTGTAATAAAAAGGGTCATGTAGAAAGAGTGTGTAGAGCTAAGAATAATAAAAATCTTCTGTGGGTGCCCAAAGGTGATGTGAAGGTAACTAACCTTCAAGGACCCAAAACAAAAAGGGTACCAACATCATATGGTTCTTTTGTAGGCCCTAGCATTAAATGGAGAAAGCGAGGACAAGAAGGCCAAATGAGTCATGGACAGTGGGTTTTCCAACCATATGACAGGAGACGAAAGATTGTTTCATAGACTCACTAGGCAAGATAGAGGAGTTGTCCACTTTGGAGATAGCAAAGGCCAAATTAAAGGACATGGTATTGTGAGTAACGATTCCTTCTCTTTTAGTGATGTTCTATATGTTGTTGGGCTAAAGTTTAACTTGATAAGTGTCAGTCAATTATGTGATGCTAATTATGAGGTTACTTTTTTGAAAACAAAGTGCATCGTGAAAAAAGACAACATTATTTTGTTTGAAGCTTTGAGATTCAAAAACATTTATAAACTTAGTATCAATGATTTTATTTCACAAAACATATCTTGCCTAGTTGCCAGGAAGGACATAACACAGCTATGGCATAGACGTCTGGGAAATGTATGTTTCAAAACATTCAAATTTATTTATGAAAACAAAAATGTCCGGGGCCTTCCAAAAATGAGTTTTGAAAACCAAGACTTATGTGACACTTGTCAAAAGGCAAATCTTGTGAAAACAAGCTTTAAACCAAAGACAAGTATATCCACCTCCAAACCCCTACAATTCCTACATATGGATTTGTATGGGGATGGTGGAACAAAAAGTTTGGGAAGTAAATATTATACCTTCGTAGTAGTAGATGACTATACTCGTTATACATGTGTGATGTTTCTTGCAAAGAAAAATGATGCATGTAGTGAGTTCATAAATTTGAGTAGACGATTGGAAAATCACATGAATGACACCATTAAAACCATACGAAGTGATCATAGTAGTGAGTTTGATGGATATTTTGAAAGGTTTTGTGAATCCAAAGGATATACTCATAACTTTTCTGGCTCCTAGAACTCCACAACAAAATAGTGTAGCCGAATGAAAGAATAGAACCCTACAAGAAATGTGTAGGGCAATGTAAAATGAATTCGACTTATCTAAGTATTTTTGGGACGAAGCGGTAAACACCACTTGTCATGTGATTAATCAAGTGTATTTGAGACCTTACATAAATGTGACACCTTATGAACTTTGGAATGGTAAAGTTTCAAAAATTGTGTATTTCAAAGTGTTTGGGTGTAAGTGTTTCATACTTAACACTAATGACACTCTAGACAAATTTGACCTCAAAGCGGATGAATGTATCTTTTTAAGTTATGCCTCAATTAGTAAAGCATTTCGTGGTTTCAACAAAAGGAGTCAAAAGGTGGAAGAATCAATCCATGTTAAGTTTTATGAGTCACTTAATGACGAACCTAAACTTAATGAGGATTATGAAGAAAATGAGTTTGCTGCTCCTCAAGAAGCAATTCTTGATGACATTCCAATGGTTGCTCATCAACAAGAAATTGTTGATAAGTCTCCTAATGGAAATATCTTCATCGATTTGAGAGTAAAGCTTATTGGAGGCACTCTGTCAGCAAATGTTCATGAACTTAGTGAGTCAAATGGAAATACTTCTCACACTCATCCTGTTGATACACAAAATGTTAAAAATGCATCTCATATTACAGAAAATGATGATCATTTGAATCATGATGATTCGGCTCTTCCGGAAAGTGATCATGTAGAAGTTTGAGGAGATGTCTCCAACCTTCCAAGATCATGCAAGCATAAAAGCTCTCACCCACACAAGTTTGTCATAGGTGATTTAAATACAGGCATCACTACACGAAGGCAATATCAAGAAAATGCATTTGTTTCTCTCATAGAGCCTAAAAATGTCAAAGATGCACTTCTTGATGAAAATTGGATCTTGGCAATGCAAGAAGAATTAAACCAATTTGAAAGAAGTGATGTTTGGGAGTTAGTTTCCAAACCGCTCCATCATCCCATTATTGGTACGAAATGGGTATTCCATAACAAAATGGATGATCAAGGAAATGTCACTAGAAATAAAGCTAGACTAGTTGCTCAAGGATACAATAAAAAAGAAGGTATTGACTTTGATGAGACATTTGAACCTGTAGCACGGCTTGAAACCATTCGAATGTTGTTGGTATATGCTTGTTATAAAGATTTTAAACTTTAACAAATGGATGTTAAATCCGCCTTTCTGAATGGTGTTATCCAAGAAGAAGTGTACGTTGCACAACCTCCTGGGTTTGAGTGTCATGACTTACCACACCATGTATTCAAACTTAAAAAGGTTCTTTATGGCCTTAAACAAGCTTCAAGAGCTAGGTATGAGAGGTTAAGTACTTTTCTTCTAAATGGATTTTCAAGGGGTAAAGTTGACACCACTTTGTTTATTAAAGAACAAAGCAAAAATCAATTGATTGTACAAGTATATGTTGATGATATTATGTTTGTTGCAGCTAACAATTGTCTTTGTCAGCAATTCGCTAGTTTAATACAAGGTGAATTCGAAATGAGCATGATGGACGAGATTACTTACTTTCTCAGACTTCAAATCAAGCAAACTCAAGAAGGTGTGTATATCTCTCAAACCAAATACACAAAGGATTTGCTCAAAAAGTACAATTTTGTTAAGGGAAGGCAAGTAGACACTCCAATGAGCACAAGTGTGAAGCTTGATAAAGATGAGAAAGGAAAGCATATCGAGGTAACCTTGTATCGTAGCATTATAGGAAGTCTACTTTACTTGACTACAAGTAGACCACATATATTACATGCAGTGTGCTTATGTGCTAGATTTCAAAGTGATCCTAGGGAAATGCATCTAGTTGTGGTAAAACATATTCTTAGATACCTTGGGTGTACTTTGAAATTTGGATTATTTTATCCTAAGAATGCATGTTTTGATTTAATAGGCTATTGTGACTCCGATTATGTGCAGAGTCTTGTTGATATAAAGAGCACATCTGGGACTTGTCAATTTCTCGGTGATTGTCTTGTCTCTTGGTTCTCCAAGAAACAAAATAGAGTAGCTCTTTCTACAGTGGAATCTGAATATGTATCGGCCGCCTCTTGTTGTGCACAATTGTTATGGATGACCAACACATTAAATGATTATAACATTCACTTCTCTAAAGTGCCTATTTTGCGTGATAACACTTTTGCTATCAATATTGCATAAAATCCGGTTCACCACAGTCGGACTAAGCACATTGAAGTGAGCTATCATTTCATCCGTGATTGTGTACAAAAGGATTTGGTTAGTGTCGAATTTGTTCCAACACATGACCAATTAGCTGATATCTTTACAAAACCCTTGTCTAGTGATGTATTTGCATCTATAAGAAGCAGGTTAGGGTTACTTAACTTGGGTTAAAATTACCCTATCAGAAGTTGTGACAAGAAAACATTAAAATTATGAAGCTCAGCTCACATAAAGCGGTTCATTAGAAGAAGTTCATGTGTTTGAAGTCGCATTAAGTGCTTCAAATGAACTATGTCACTAGTTCGAAGTGACATCAAGCACTTTACGATTTTAAAACAGACGCTTTCCATTAAGCGCTTTATGTAAACTGTTTCACTCGTTCGAAGTGACTTCAGGCGCTTAATCTCTTCAACCACAGTAGTTCAGTGTCACTTCAGGCACTTTATCCTGTTTTAAGCAGTCGTTCGAAGCGACATAAGGAACCTAATCCCTATTTCTTCCTTGTCAAACCAAGTGATCTTTCACTTTTCGAGGCAATTGAATGGAATTGACTCCTCCCACGCTGCCTTTCTCTCTTCCCCAAGCCGTCAACCTCTTCCCCACGTCTTCGCATTCACTCCCATTTCACATAGTTCCCACTTCTCAAACATTTCTTTCTACCCTTTCTTCTTCCTCTTCCTTTTCATCTTCTTCTTCTCCAATTCTCAACTTCCCATTAATTCCCCATGTTTTCCTCTATCTCCTCTATTTACTGCAGTCCCTTCCTCTTCCTCTTCTTCTTCTCTTTAAAATCCCTTCTCCTTACTGCAAAAATCTCATTCCCTCTCTCAAAGCTCTATAGCACTCATCCTTCTTCTTAATCTATTCCCTCTCGGCAAAATCACTCAATTCTTTCCTCCTTAAGATCACGAATGGCATCCGCTGGACCATCTAGAAATGTCCAAACGGGATAGAGAAGAAAGAGATCGAGAGGAATTAGTGAATCCAACGAACTGAAGGCCGTCCGAAAAGGTCTAACCAAGGAAAACCTTCCATGGATGAAAAGAAAGTTTGATAAGGACGTCACTCAGTCTTCCCACCATACTGCCTTAGGTATCAATCTCTCTTTACACTCTCAAATGCTTTATGAAGAATAGAAGAGTAATAACAGGCCAGTGGTGCCACTAAAATTGGTTGACATTAATGACTTCACCGAAGCTCACAATACAAGCCAAGTTATTGCTCTTCTTGAAAAACAAGGTTGGACTCACCTTTGGTTAAGGTTAGACATGAAATCCTACTCCAAAAGTCTTACACGTAAGTTTTATGCAAGCATGTGGGTTATCCCTGCCACTAAGACTGTAGAATTTTCTTTGCACACCGTGATCAATGGTACACCCCTTAGTTTTTCCATCCAAGACACATGTGATACATTAGGAGTGAGGAATGAAAGGATGATTAATTTCTCGGTATTCGATTGGAGTGACAATTATGGCATTAGTGAGCAAGATGTTAAATTTCACCTTCAATATGTTCGAACCCAAAAGACTCAGAGCATGCCATTAGTCAATCGTATTCTGCTTGATGTTGTTACTTACTGTAAACAGGAAAGCGACTAGAAATCCGAGTAATACGGATTTCTATGTTACCTGCCTCATTCTGCAAGAGACACAGTTGAATATAGGATGGGTTCTGGTAGAAGTGATGATGGCCGCCCTTAGGAAGGGCTCAAAAGCCTTGTCCTTTGCGAACGTGGTGACAACTCTGATAAAATCAAAGGGCATTGAAATTTCTGAAGGATCCTTGAAAATGTAGGATCTGTATAGCACCACTAGAAGGCGGGGTTGAATACTGGGTGCGGAAAAAATTGGTATTTAAAAACTTTTGTTACCAAATACTTACTTCTGAAAACAGATTCTGTTTCAAGACCCGGTTTTCAATTAACTGAATGATTAAGTTGTAGACCTCTACAAATTGTGACATTTGGTGAAAAGGTACTTGCAGATGTTATGAATGTGTCATAAAAATTTTAGATTAAAATTCAGTATAAGACCATGAAAAAACATTTTAGCACAGATTGCGTCAATCTTCCAAAAACTGTGATCTGAAACAAAAAATTTATTCCTATTAATTCACAACTCCAAATGATCTGAAAGTTTTGTGATATGGCCCTTAGGATATTTAATTTAAAGGGTTGAAATAGTTTTTCAAAATTCCTTTGGCAAGTATGTCAAATACGTTGATGTTCTCAATTTATGCAAGTTTGAAATTTAGATTGCACTAGTCTAATAAATATTAACGTTTGATTGACTTATACTTATCCAAATGGGATGAAACTGTAGAGAAAAGGAGGTTTGAGCGATTTCAAAATAAGTGACTTAAATGCATGATATATATACAAGCGTGTACATGTATGCATGATACCTTGCTATTACTTACCTTATTTAGCTTATATATAATGTTGCCGAACTAACGAGCCATGAAGCGTTAAAGCTTACATCATATGGCAAACATTTTTTGTGTTCATACTATTTTTAGGTGCCACTATTAATGAACTAAACTAGTTCATTAAGTGATGTACTTAGTTTATTAAACTAAGTAGTTCATTAAAGGAAATCACATTTGGAAAAGGCACAAAGGCAACAAAGCCAAGGAAGGAAAGTTTTCTACTCCTCCCCTCTTAATTATACACGCCACATATACATATATTACATATATTTTCAGATTTTATGTAAAAAGGCACATACACATGTATTCCAACGTACTACCGACACGTTATATATTTTACGTACGTACGTTAACGTCACACCACTATACTTAACTCATATTTATGAGTATATTCAGGTCTTATATCATATGATATAAGATATGGTGATGACAAATTAAATACAACACGATAAAAGGTTCTAAACCGAAAATTGTCGTATCGGGCGAATACTGAAACTTCGCCAACGTGTCACGTACTTGCCATAAATAAATGGCCAGCCCCTATACTCCAAAATTTCATAAAAATTTCGTGGGTTACATGTAATATTCAGCCAAAAATACTTTCCATGTTGGCACACACAAATTACTCCACATTAAGTCCAAAATGTGAAGATTCCAATTTTAATTTTGTCACATGTTAATGGTACCACTTTAGACCAGCCAAGTGCTGAGATTTAAAGTATATATTATATATATTATGTATAACATAATATATATAACATGTGCAAAAGTTGGAATTTAAATTAGAGAAAAATCGGGTAATCGATAAATATCGAAAATTCGGTTTTCTACGCACACAACACATGGAACGTTTTTGGTACATCATGTGACACGTATCTAGACACTTTTTACATATGTTATACATCTTAAAGTGTTCTAGAAAATTAAATTAAGGGCTGATTGGAATATAACATGTGTGTATTATTAAATGTGCATTATTTTACAAAGTTAGCAAAAATAAATTTCAGCACATGCACATACATATCCAACGCCACCTACAGCTGAGATGGAGCTTATTTGGAGCCTTGTTGGCATATTGATTGGTCAAGGATCAATCATGCAATGTTGGTGAATTAAAGAGAGAAGCTACAAATGGTAAGAATTCAAAATTTGTCTCTCTTATAACACATGCTGAAAATTTCAGCATGCTACACAAGGCTGGCCGATTTTTTGACATAAATGTGATATAATTTGTCATCTTTTATTGTGTGATTGATTGGAAGAAGAAATGGAAATGATTTGAATATTATTTAAATTAATAAAGTGTGATATTCTACATATCACACATGCTGAAATTTTTTCAGCATGTGTGAGACATAGAGTGGCCGAATTATTGAGCATAAAGATGTCCATGTTCATTTCCAATGTGATAAAGTTATTTACCATCAATTGGTGATTCATTTTATAAAGAAAAATCAAATTAAATTTGGCATTATTTTGAATGAAATGGAATGATGCACATGCTGAAAATTTAGCATGGCATGGCCGAATTTTTGGCTCAATTTTGTGAGAAAATTGTCTTGCAACATTTATGTGATAATTTTATGATTTATGGAAATTATTTTGTTATGATTTTGGCACATGTTTTAAGTGTTATTCTCAGATTTTTCCAAGTCATCAATGATGACAACATTCAACCAATCATGAAGTGCCAAGTAAGCGAAGCTTAAATGATCATCCAATAAGAAGATGCCAAGTAAGCAAGGCCTTGTCACAATGATGTCTTACATTCTCCCAAGGACTTAGAAGATAATTTTCAAGAGGGGGAGGCACCTACAAGGGGACGGCTACATGGCATAAAAAGGAAAGAAGAGAGCAAACAAAACAAGCACAAGCATTGCAAATCAAAGTGATCAAAAAGCCTAGCTCTTCTTCTTCTACATTCTCTTTCTTTCTTCTTGTAAGCCTATTGTATTCATATCTTTCAATCTTGAATAGGCTTGATATAGACCACCACTCATTATATATCTTTGTAAAATATTGATCAAGGTGTGATCAATCTTCATTCTTGCGAGGTGGTGGTGTTCCTGCAAATTGTATTAACCGTACAAGGTTTGTAAAGGGTTGGAGTTAGATGTAACTCTATCAACCCTGTGGTAAGGTGTGTTGTGTGTGTGATTAGTGTGAACCAAGGAAGGTGTTCCTTGAAGACTGGAGTAGGTTGTTTATAACCGAACCAGTATAAAAATCTTGGTGCCATTTACTTTATGCATTTAATTTTCAGTTACTGCACAGTTTACGCTTCTTGTTCGTATTCGCAAAAATAGTAAACGATTTTCAAAAATCACAAAAATTTCTAGAAATATACTCACAAGTTCTAGGGTTAATTTGGAACAAGTTTCAACCCTTTTGGATAAGTATAATTCGATCAAACATCAAAAGTTCTGAGACTAGTGCAGTCTGATTTTCAGACTTGCAAAGGTTGAGACTTTGATTGTAGTTGACCTACTTCCCAAAAGAATTTTGCAAAACTGTTTCAACCAAATTAAATATAGTATATAAGGAGTTAGTGGTCAAATTTGCAGAGCATTTGGACATACACACAAATAGGAAGAAATTTTTCAAAATCGTCTACCGTTTCTGGAAGATTCGAGAAATCTGATTACCAATGGTTTTTGAAGGGGTTAAAGGTTGAATTTTAATTTGAAATTTTTAGGGGACCCTCATAACATCTGAGGCTAAGTTCTCTCAAAATTTCAGAATTTTTTGAGACCTCTAACCTGGTTTTAAAAACATTTTGCAACTGGCTTTGAAAACAGAATCTGTTTTCAGAAGTTGAATTGTTTAGGTTCAAACAAATTTTAAAAACCACACTTTCCGCACCATCTATTCAAACCCCCCCTTCTAGTGGTGCCTTGCAGATCCTACAGAAACTTGAGCCAACTAATAACTAGGAGGTGTGGCTATGTTTTGGCAAAAGTTTGTGATTTTTGAAATTCATTTATTATTTTTACTATTGCAATGAAATCAATGCAGAAAACTGAAAGCTGAAAGTAAAGTGCAGTAAAGTAAGAACACCAAGAATTTTATACTTGTTCGGTTAAAACAACCTACTCTAGTCTTTGCGGACACCTTCCTCGGTTATCATTAAACTCCAAAAACACCATACCACAAGGGTGACTTGAGTTAAACACTGAATCCACCCTTTTACAACCAAAACAATCAAGCAAACCGATCACGAACACCACCACTGATCGAATGAAGGTTTGATCACAACTTGATCAACTTTTTACAACAATTGAACGTGTATGGGTGGTATATTCAAAGCCTATACCATATGTAGAATATGTGAACAATAGGCTTGAGAGAAGAAGAAAGAAGAGAAAGAAGAAGAGAGTAGTATAGCTCCTTGCACTTGAGAGAATGTGAGTTGTAGCTTTAGTCTTGTTTGCACTATCTTCTCCCTTTTATGCATGCTTGGCCGCCCCTTTAGGGCCTCTTCATTCTTGAGAATTCTCTGTGATGTCCATGGAAGATTGCCTTGTGTAGTGATGACACCATCTTGCTTACTTGGTGCGATATGATTGGAAGGATGACTTGACCTTGCTTACTCGTCACTTGTTGATTGGTCCACCTTCGCATCCTTTAATGAGCTGTAAATTGTACAAAAAAAACTCATAAAACATGTGCTCAAATGTAGTGAAGATATTTCCACAATATAACATTTCAATCCCTTGAATTTAGGTGACAAATTGAGGTGCATTAAGAACCATAAAAACGCCAACTATAGTAGCATGTGCTGAATTTTCAGCATGTGTTGCATTTTGAAATCTTTCCTTGTGTGGT
>AP025044.1:32945318-32964729 GCA_036186865.1 Eustoma russellianum
TAAAGTAAGAACACCAAGAATTTTATACTTGTTCGGTTAAAACAACCTACTCTAGTCTTTGCGGACACCTTCCTCGGTTATCATTAAACTCCAAAAACACCATACCACAAGGGTGACTTGAGTTAAACACTGAATCCACCCTTTTACAACCAAAACAATCAAGCAAACCGATCACGAACACCACCACTGATCGAATGAAGGTTTGATCACAACTTGATCAACTTTTTACAACAATTGAACGTGTATGGGTGGTATATTCAAAGCCTATACCATATGTAGAATATGTGAACAATAGGCTTGAGAGAAGAAGAAAGAAGAGAAAGAAGAAGAGAGTAGTATAGCTCCTTGCACTTGAGAGAATGTGAGTTGTAGCTTTAGTCTTGTTTGCACTATCTTCTCCCTTTTATGCATGCTTGGCCGCCCCTTTAGGGCCTCTTCATTCTTGAGAATTCTCTGTGATGTCCATGGAAGATTGCCTTGTGTAGTGATGACACCATCTTGCTTACTTGGTGCGATATGATTGGAAGGATGACTTGACCTTGCTTACTCGTCACTTGTTGATTGGTCCACCTTCGCATCCTTTAATGAGCTGTAAATTGTACAAAAAAAACTCATAAAACATGTGCTCAAATGTAGTGAAGATATTTCCACAATATAACATTTCAATCCCTTGAATTTAGGTGACAAATTGAGGTGCATTAAGAACCATAAAAACGCCAACTATAGTAGCATGTGCTGAATTTTCAGCATGTGTTGCATTTTGAAATCTTTCCTTGTGTGGTGCCCTCTTCAATGTCACCAATCTTGTGTGAAATATTCTCCACCAATTAAAATTCAAAATAAGATCCACCTAGGCTCCAATCAAAATGAAATAGGCATGTAGAATGAATGGGCATGTGTTGAAATTTTATTTTAGTAAGCTTTGTCAAATAATGAATAATATTTACAAATATATGGTAAATTGCAATCAGTCCTAATTTGAATTTTCTAGAACACTTTAACATGTCTTGAATGTGTAAAAACTGTCTAGATACATGTTACACCTTATGCCAAAAAAACGTTCCATGTTGTATGTTCGTAGAAAACCGAATTTTCGACTTTCGTCGATTACATGATTTTTCTCCGATTAAATTCAAAATTCTTACAAATGTAATATATATTATGTCACACATAATATACATAAAATAAAGTGTATATTCAGCTCCAATAGCTTAAGTAAAAATGCCACATATACACTAATGAAGTTGTGTTTGAATTCTCCACAAATTTAGCATAAATTGTGGGTGATTTGTGTGTGCCACCATGGAATGATTTAGTGGCTGATATTAACATATGAGCCAAGAAATTGTTTGCTATTTTTGATGTATATGGGCTGGCCATCTTTATATGGCAAGTACGTGACACGTTGGTGATGTTTCAGTAGTCACCCGATATGACAATTTTTGGTTTATGACCTTGTAACATGTTGTTATAATTTTGATATCACCATGACTTATATCATATGATATAAGAACATAATATACTCATAAATATGAGTTGTATATAGTGGTGTAATGTCGACGTACGTGTATAATATATGCCATGTGTTGGTGGTACGTCAGAATATATGTGTATTGTGTATTTTTAAAAAAATATGAATATATATTTTATATGTATATAAGGCGTGTAGAATAAATAGGGAGAAGACTTTCCATTCTCAAATTTGTAGCCATAAAGCTTTCTCCAAATATGTCTTCATTTAATGAACTATTAATGAACCAGTTAGTTCATTAACTTAAGCACTCCACTTAATGAACTAGTTAAGTTCATTAATTGTAGCACCTGAAAATAGTACAAAGACAAAAATGTTTGCCATATGATGTAAGCTTTAACGCTTCATGGCTTGTTAGTACCGCAATAATATATATAAGCATGTGAAGCATGTATATCACATAAACGTGTCAAGTAATAATTTTTTTATGCATTTCGTAAACTCGTAGCATTTAAATCATGCATTTGTAAATCATTCAAACACTTCTTCTCAACAATCCCCCCTTTTATGATTTACAAAACAACATTGGTTCATGATTTAAATGTGATCGATCCCCTCTAATTTTGCACAAATTTGAATTTTGAATTTTGAATTTCATGTCGTCTTGTCCTTCTCCTTAAATCATGCTTCTCTCCCCCTTAAATCATGATTTTCTCTCCCTCTTTATTTTGTAAATGGCATCAAAAGTACATGTACGAATGGATAGAAATATCAGTTTATAGTACATCAACAAAAATCATGCATTTCAAGTGCGTTCTTAAGGGTTATTGATTTAACCCTTTTCAAATGTGCCTTTTAGTTTCCAAACTTGGGTGACCTTTCTCGTTCTTATAAAAGGTGAGAAAAGTGATGGAGAAGCAATATAATAAATGTTAGGTGCAAATCCATTTGGCATATGGCTGAGAATGCCATCATGCTCATGATAAGATTTTCGATTTTGATATGCATTTCGGTTTCTATGAATAGTTTGTGATCTAAATTCATTAGTATGATATGACTGTAGCGTATGCATCAATGGTTTCCTTTCATATCTATATGTTACATGATTATAGTTTGTATGTGATGAAAAAGAAGGAGTACGATGAGATGCAATGGGTTGTGCACTAGACATCTTCTTAGGCTGTGTAGTTGTCTTGAATGTATAAGGTTTCTTAGATAAAATAAATTTGGTAGACTTATTTTGTACTTTATCGTCTTCCACATACTGTAATCCAGTTTTATCATTTTCATGCTTTTGGGAAGAAATGAGACGATCTAGCATGCTCGTACCCAAATTGAATTGTTTTATGGTCTTTTCTAAATTCGCATTTCTTGATTTCAAATTTGAAATCTCGACTTTCATCTCCATTTTTGCGGATGTCAAGGATTGAATTTCAGATCTCAATGAAACAATCAAAATAGACGACTCCTCTTTTGAATCGTTTAATTGAGATACAAGATTTGTGTTAGATGACTCTAACACTTTCTTGTCTTCAATTAAGCGTTCCTTTTCTTTTGCAAGAGTTTTAGCAAACTTATACAATTCAAGATATTGAACATACAAATCATGATACAATGGTTCAGAATCGGAATCAGAATCGAAATTTACCTCACTATCAAAAGGTGGAGGCCTTTGGCTTGACATACATTCTTGTTGGATTTTATGGCTAGTGGATGCTATCTCACAAAGATCGTTGGATCCTCTTGTAGTGAGTGTGCTTGTGCTCTGATACCACTTGTAGAACCTGTATAGAACCACTAGAAGAGGGGTTGAATAGTGGGTGAGGAAAAAACTGGTTTTTAAAAACTTTTGTTACCAATTACCCACTTCTGAAAACATATTCTGTTTTCAGACCCTGTTTTCAATTAACTGAATGATTAAGTTGTAATCCTCCAAAAATTGTGACATTTGGTGAAAACGTACTCTCCGATGTTATGTATGTTTCATCAAAATTTCAGATTAAAATTCAAATTATAAGACCTTGAAAAAACGTTTTTGCACAGATTGCGTCAATCTGCCAGAAACTATGATCCGAAATGAAAAATGTAATCCTATTAATTTACAACTCCAAATGATATGAAAATTTTATGATATGACCCTTATGATATTTAATTTAAAGGGTTGAAAAAGTTTTTCAAAATTCCTTTGGCAAGTATGTCAAATACGTTGATGTTCTCAATCTTTGCAAGTATAAAATTCAGATTGCACTAGTCTTAGAACTATTAACGTTTGATTAACTTATACTTATCCAAATGGGATGAAACTTGCACCAAATAAAATTTAGGAGTGTGGCTATGTTTCTGCAAAATTTTATAATTTTTGAAATTCGTTTACTATTTTTATTATTGCAATGAAATCAATGCAGAAAGCTGAAAACTGAATGAAAGTAAAGTGCACTAAAGTAAGAACACCAAGAATTTTATACTGGTTCAGTTAAAACAACCTACTCCAGTCTTCGAGGACACCTTCTTCGGCTATCACTAACCATCAAAAACACCTTACCACAAGGATGACTGGAGTTAAATACTAACTCCACCCTTTTACAACCAAAACAATCAAGCAAACCGATCACGAACACCACCACCGATCGAATGAAGGTTTGGTCACACCTTGATCAACCTTTTACAACAATTGAACGTGTATGGGTGGTATATTCAAAGACTATAAAATATGTATAATATGTGAACAATAGGCTTGAGAGAAGAAGAAGAAGAAAAAAGACGAAGAAGAAGAGAGTAGTATAACTTCTTGCACTTGTGAGAATGTGAGTTGTAGTTTTAGCCTTGTTTGCACTATCATGCATGCTTGGCCGCCCCTTTAGGGCCTCTTCCTTCCTGAGAATTCTTTTTAACGTCCTTGGAAGATTTTCTTGTGTAGAGATGACACCATCTTGCTTACTTGGCGCAATATGATTTGAAGGATGACTTGACCTTTCTTACTCGTCACTTGTTGATTGGTCCACCTTCGCATCCTTTAATGAGCTGTAAATTCTTCAAAAAAAACTCATAAAACATGTGCTCAAATGTAGTGAAAATATTTCCATACCATCACATTTCAATCCCTTGAATTTGGGGAGACAAATTGACGTGCATTAAGAGCCATAAAAACACCAACTATAGTAGCATGTGCTGAATTTTCAGCATGTGTTGTATTTTGAAATCTTTCCTTGTGTGGTGCCCTCTTCAATGTCACCAATCTTGTATGACATATTCTCCACCAATTAAAATTCAAAATACGCTCCACCTAGGCTCCAATCACAATGAAATAGGCATGTAGAATGAATGGGCATGTGCTGAAACTTCATTTTAGTAAGCTTTGTCAAATAATGCACAATATTTACACATATATGGTAAATTACAATCAGCCCTAATTTGAATTTTCTAGAACACTTTAACATGTCTTGAATGTGTAAAATTTTCTAGATACAAGTTACACCTTATGCCAAAAAAAGTTCCATGTTGTATGTTCGTAGAAAACCGAATTTTCGACTTTCGTCGATTACATGATTTTTCTCCGATTAAATTCAAACTTCTTACACATGTAACATATATTATGTCACACATAATATACATAAAATAAAGTGTATATTCAGCTCCAATAGCTTAAGTAAAAATGCCACATATGCACTAAAGAAGTTGTGTTTGAATTCTCCACAAATTTAGCATAAATTGTGCGTGATTTGTGTGTGCCACCATGGAATGATTTAGTGGCCGATATTAACATGTGAGCCAAGAAATTTTTTGCTATTTTTGATGTATATAGGCTGGCCATATTTATATGGCAAGTACGTGACACGTTGGTGATGTTTCAGTAGTCACCCGATATGACAATTTTCGGTTTATGATCTTGTAACATGTTGTTATACTTTTGACGTCACCATGACTTATATCATATGATATAAGACCAGATATACTCATAAATATGAGTTCTATATAGTGGTGTGACGTCGACGTACCTTTATAATATATGTCACATGTCGGTGGTACGTCGGAATATATGTGTATTGTGTCTTTTAAAAAAACTATGAATATATATATATTACATGTATATAAGGCGTGTAGAATAAATGGGGAGAAGACTTTCCATTCTCAAATTTGTAGCCATATAGCTTTCTCCAAATATGTCTTCATTTAATGAACTAGTTAGTTCATTAACTTAAGCACTCCACTTAATGAACTAGTTAAGTTCGTTAATGTGGCACCTGAAAATAGTACAAAGACAACAAATGTTTTCCATATGATGTAAGCTTTAACGCTTCATAGGTTGTTAGTACCGTAACAATATATATAAGCATATGAAGCATGTATATCACATAAACTTATCAAGTAATAATTTATTTATGCATTTCGTAAACTCGTAGCATTTAAATCATGCATTTGTAAATCATTCAAACACTTTTTCTCAACAAAAAAGCGAGACCAAAACATATTATTATGACAACTTCAACATTGCTCAAGCTAGTGACTCCCAACGACGAAAAAGTACTATCCATCCTGACCTTGCAGATGAGGTTGAAGAAGGACCTCAAGATGGTGAAGGGGGAAGCACTGATCCTGACTTGCTATCACTCATTTGGTCCATGGAGAAAACTATTCAATGGTTGGAGCTTCGTGATGCAGAGCACAAGGCTCAGCACGCTCGAAATGAATATCGTATAGCAGTCTTCAAGTCTGCTTTCATGCAAGCAGCACCTTGGTTCCAATTTCCTTCCGAATTTGATGATTTAGGAGGAGAAACTGGTGGTGCTGGAGGATCAATAAGTGGACAATCTGCTGGTGCTAGAGGATCACTAGGTGGATTTGCTGCTGGTGGTGCTAAAGGATCAATTGGTGGATTTGCTGACTTTTCAACTAGTGGAGGATTTTGCTTTGGAAGCTTTACATCTTGAGGCGGAGATGCAGGTGCCAGAAATGAATAGATAATGATGATTTTCTTTTGTCTAACTTTTTAGTGAATGGATTTTTCTGTTTATGATGACATTAGATATTTTTTTTACCTGTGATGATGTGAATATAATGAAGTTGATTTCTCTATTATGAAATGTGATGATTTTATTCATTTTTATATGTATTATGACGTTTGATTCATCATATCTATCTAGACAAATTTTAGGCACAATGTGAGGGAGTATAAGTTAAGGGGGAACAAATCCTAAAAGTTATGCAAATGGTGAAATCATCAAGAAGAGGGAGAATGTTAGAATATGTTAAGTTTTGATGATTTGCACAAATGACACGTGGAACGCTAGAGAAGACATCTCATGTGAAGTGTTTGGAGACCAGAGTACTTCGAACACCTGCATAAGGCGCTTCGTGTAAATTGGCTAGAGACTAGAACACTTCGAATGCCTAGATAAGTTGCTTCATGTGAAGTGTTTAGAGCAAAAATACTTCGAACGCCGAGATAAGGTGCCTCATGTGTCAAGCTGTGCAACAGCGCACCTTGAACGCCTTAACAGCATGTATGCGACAGAATTCAAATGGACTGTCCCCCCCAAATGGGCACGAATATCAAGTTACTTTTGACAAAACGTGAAATTACTTCGAAAAATTATGAAGGCTTAGATCAGGTGCTTCATGTGACTTCGAACGAATTCTGTTGCCCACAACAAGTGCTTTATGTGAGATTGAACAAGTGTCCCTTACTCATTTAAGGCGCTTCATGTCACATTGCACGACACTTCAAACACACTTTAGGTGTTCCATGTCACATTGAACGCCGGTTCATAAATCACATCAGACGCTTCATGTAACTCAACGTTACAAATGTTTTATGCTGCACTTTCTTATGATTACTTGACATTCGTACCCTACCTTTTATTGAAACATCACAGGTTCCACTCCTACTTTGGAGAATGCCCTCTTTCCTCTTTGAGCTTTCAAGAAGAAGCTTCATCAAGAAGCTTGTATTCATCCAAGAGAAGATCTCCATAGAATAAGACTTGTCATTATAAGAGACAAAACTTCCCTTTCTCTGCAGCAAGGTTGACAACGGCTAGGAGGTAAATAAAACTAGGGTTTTCATCATTTTTCAAGATTCAACTTTCTACCTACGAGCTCTCAAGTATCTCTCAAGCTTTTACTCTCAAAATAGTTGTATTATTGTATATTTTACTTCATTTGTGGGAGTTGTGAATTGTAAAGAAGAAGAGTATTCTTCTAGAGTGAAGAATGTGAAGAGCAAGGTGTAGATTGTTGGTCAAGAAGCAAGGGGTGCTTCTTGTTTGAAGAAATCCAAGCTTTGGTGGGTTAGTTGATGGTGTTGTGGTGCATCATACTCCCAACAAGAATTCTTTGAGGAGCAAGAAAGTTCTTTGAAGGCTAGACTTCAAGGTGGTTGGCATTTCTTGTTTATGGTCTAGGCGTGTGGCCTAGTTTCTTACTTTGTAAGTTTTTCCTTGATTGTTGTTTCCTCCAAAAAGAAATAACAATCCCTAGTTCTAAAATCCTTCTTGTAAAAAACCAAGAAGATATAGGAGTAGAGTCTTTGACTTGAACCTCTATATATCTCGTGTTCTTTACGCTTCCGTTTATTTATTTTCAAAAAACACACCTAAGTATAGATTTGTTCTCACCATCGAAAAATATTCGAAAAATATCTATACTTAGTTAACACATTATTCAACCTCCTTCTAGTGTGTTTCGAAGGACCTAACAAGAAATGTGTATCGTGAGCCGTGGAGAGTGACAAATGAGGGAAGAACAAAGGCTAAGACATAGAGATAAGATGTATTAGCCTATTGGAGTTACGTCACTAACACATACGATTTCATTCACTTAATCACATTTCTTATCTATATTACGTTGATCATTGTCAATACTGTTCATATCTTCTTAATTTTTCACAATGATGATCCTTTGATCAAAAAATTAATCATCCATATCTCTTCACTTCCCTTACCAAAGTGTAACATTTAATCGAAAAATCCGTCACTAAATCATTTACTTTGCATTAAATGTCCTAGTTTTGTAAAGAAACCACAAAAATATATATAACCATTCTAAATAAAAAAAGACGTACATAATATTCTCAATATCCGTCCAATGAATTTGGAACTGCTAGCCATATATCACTAAGGTGGCTTTGGTTCGTACTTGGGTATTGGAGTCAGAATCGGAATGGATATGACAGAGTATGAGTTTAGAGTATATGGGTTTGGGCCTTAAAGTGATAGTTGTTTGGTATTGAAGTGTTAATGAATATGATAGAGATTGATGGTGTTTGGAACGTATCGGAATTGAAATGGACATATATCAAATGTGAGCGGCCAGAAAAATGGCTGGAAAAACTTGACCGGCCGGAATAGTGAACGGTTGGCGGCGGTGGACAGTGGCCGGCATCGGTGGCCGGTCATACCCCTCATTCCCCTCATTCGCCCATATTGATAGACAGGAGGCTAGTATATCAAAAAACGATATCCATTACCAAATACTTTGATATCAAACCGAAACTCATACCTCCCATTTCCCAAACAAATAACTTTTATGGGTTTGGATTCCTCCACACCTGTACTCTTAATAAAAACCCCAACCAAACACCTTCTAAATATTTATCATGAACATAAAGACATCTCAGCTTAGCCGTTAAGGAAATTAATGTGGTTGACTCTATGAAGAGGCAACAAAAGAGCTTTTGTTAAACAACTTGGAACATATTATGTAAATATTGAAACATTCAATACAGCATCGATCAAATTTTGCATGTTCGAAAGAAAAGTGGACAGAATTGGCTTCCACAAAGCATTTTATATATCCGAAAGACTTCAAAGTGGGTATAGGCGAACAGGCAATCCTTTGTACGGAGTAGGCACAGGTTGTATCACAATTTTCTCATCAGGAAGAATTTGTTCCCATCTAAACCTCTGCACAAGGTTATGGAGGAAAGCAAGAATCACAATCCTGGCAAATTCTTTTCCTGGGCAAATTCTTGATCCTCCACCAAAAGGAACGTAGGAATAAGCCGCTGGCCCTGTCCCTTCAAATCTTGATGGATCAAACTTTTCTGGATCAGGAAAATAGTCTGGATTCTTGTGTGTAGTATTTGGAGTCCAATACAACTGGAGAAAGAAATTATGAGAAACTCAAATGTTGTAGGAAAAATAAGTACAAAGATAAGCAAGGTATTCATTTATTTTTTTCAGCAAGTATGCAATTTTATAGGCCCTTTTATGTTGTGCTTTATTATTCCTCTTGATGAAAAGTAATTGGAATTAAAAGAGAGGGATAGAAGATAGATAGGAAGGATCAAATTCAAGATATGATTAGATCATGATAAAACCAAATCATATCAAATCTTATCATATCTTTGTATTGATGTTGACCAAGTTACCTTAGATAGAGTAGAACAAGAGGCATAAGTAGAACTCATTGTAATATATTATAATCAATGAAAATACAAGTTTTTCATTCTAAATACTTGTCTACATGGTACCAGAGCATATTATGATTTGTGAGACTCCTGTCCCATTCTATTCTTAAACTGGTCCGGCCATACCCGGGAAAACAAAATCAATGTTTGATTGAACTTAGAAAAAGAAAAGTGTCCTCACAGTTTAAGAACCTTTCTCAACCGATTGAATGCGATCAACATACACAGGAACTTTCTTCCATCATTGTTCCTGGAACTTTACTCGGCTAACTAGCCAAAAAATGACAGAACTTGGCCCCTCGAGAACCAAGACTGATGAGTTAGATATCGAGTTAGTCACTTTACTAAAAAGCAGTATTGGTACAATAGTCACCAATTCTGAAGACATGTCACGATGGTTCAGGTTTAACGGTGACAACTACCTACTGTGGACTACACTCATTGAAAAGGCTATCGGCGGTAGGGGGAGGACACAACACATTACAGGGGTACCTCTGCCACCGGCCACCACAAACCCAGCCTATCCACATTGGGAATGAAATGATCACTTGGTGTCACTTGGCTGGTCCAGAACATTGAAACACACATGGTGAACAAAGTATCTCAATATCTGACGACAAAGACACTTTGGGACGAGCTTGCAACTACTTATGGGTCGGGTGGCGATGCTCTTCAAGTGCTTGACCTTCATAGGAAAGCAAACACTATCAAGAAAGGTGGAGGCTCCCTGGAGGACTGCTGGAATCGATTCTAAGTGGTTTGGACGGCAATAGACGGTAGGGAACCTAACCCTATGAGGGACCCTGCAGACATTTCCATCTACAACAAAAAGATACAAGAACAGCGACTGTTCCAGTTATTCACTATGGTGCATGATATGTTTGAGGTCGTAAAAGAAGACCTCTTGAAGAAAGAGCCACGCCCGATGGTGGAAACGTCCTATGCGGCGATCCGATGGGAAGACGCATGGTTTGGGATTTTGCAGGGGTCTTTTCAGACGTAGGGTCATCATCAAGGATTGGCCTTTGATTAAAAATCCAAGGCTGGCTGGACAAGAACCCGATAGCACCGCCGCGCTCCCCGGCGTCATCGCGTGGTAGCGACAAGGAAGACAAGTCTGAATTTCGGTGTACACACTGTGGGATGAAAAAGCACACCAAAGATACGTGCTTTTAGCTAGTGGTCTATCTAGAGTGGTGGAAAGCACAAGGAAGAAAGCATCCAGCAGCGTCAGGCAGGGGCGACGCCGCCATCATCACTGAAGGAGCTATCAGTGGCGCTGGAGACGGAGGCAATAGCGCCAACGGAGGCGGCAGCCATAGCTAGCCAGGTAAGAAAGAATGAGAGAGGGAGAAGCAGATGCAGACGACGAATGGAGAAGGAGGAGAGAAGGCGGGTGAAAAAGGGAAAGGTGGTAGGGTTTGCTATTTAAAGCCTAAGCCATACCCCCTTGAAATTACCAATATACCCTCCACCTTAAAACAAATTACCCCATCAGCCTCTAGAGGAATACATGCACACCCCTCGACTTCCACCAAATTACCTCACTTGCCAGAGCTAATTACCAAAAAAACCCACTGGCCGAAAC
Source organism: Eustoma russellianum (assembly GCA_036186865.1). Classification (NCBI taxonomy): domain Eukaryota; kingdom Viridiplantae; phylum Streptophyta; class Magnoliopsida; order Gentianales; family Gentianaceae; genus Eustoma; species Eustoma russellianum. Next base: position 32,956,785 of record AP025044.1, read on the forward strand.
GCGTTACCAAACTAGCCCACCAGTTGAAATCATTTCCCAGAATGACCATTCTACCTAGCAAAATTGCCCAAGTACACTAAATGCACAAACTAATTTCCAAACTAGCCACCAGCTTACCATGATAAAGAAGAAAAAAACCCTCAACCAGCTGAAAAACTTGGGTTGGATCCTGTATTATGGGGTCATCGACATCATGACCTATGATCCCATAGATTTCTCTGTTCCTACCACTCCACACGAAACCTATATTGAAGCAACAAGAGGCAAACTAGTCTCTGTTTGTGGGACTGGACTCGTTATTTTTTCTCCATAACTCACTCTTCAGAACCTTTTATATGTTCCTAATCTGTCTTCTAAATTACTGTTGATCACTCAAATAACAAGAGAGATCGATTGTGCTGTGCCAATATATCCTCATTTTTGCCTTTTGTAGGACATGTACTCGAAGGAGATAATTGGGTGTGGCACTGAGCGCCGTGGCCTGTACTACTTGGACGAGGTCGCTTAACAGGGTCAGTCTATGCTTGCCATCGGTACTATCCATCGGCAACTGTGGTTGTGGCATCGTCATTTGGGCCACCCTTTCTTTGGTTATCTTAAAAGTCTCTTTCCTAGTTTATTTACTATTCAGGTTAATACTTGTGAAACATGCATATGTGCTGAACAACACAAACATACTTTCTGGCCAAATAATACTCGTGTTGATCAGTATTTTTCACTTATTCACTCTGATGTTTCGGGACCATCTCCTGTACCTACTCCATAGGGTTTTCAATATTTTGTTACCTTTGTGGATGATTTTTCTCGTATGACATGGATCTACTTCTTAAAACATAAATCATATGTAAACAATCGATTTCACGACTTCTTTCAAATGGCTCGAACTCAGTATGACACAAATATTTGAATCCCCTCGTCCGACAACGGGGAGGATATGTGTCTCAGCATCTTCAGCATTTCTTCCAAGAAAATAGTACGATTCATCGAACCTCTTGTCCCAATACTCCTCAACAAAATGGAGTAGCGGACTAGAAAAATAGAATCCTTCTCGAAATGACACATGCAATGCTCCTGGAGTCTAAGGTACCTACTTATTTATGGCCTGAATGCCCACAAAAATTCTTCACCGGCAAACACGACTATAAATATTATCTACTCAAGTCAGTATTCCATCCATATTGACTCTCCCTCCATGGGTGTTTGGGTGCTCGGTCTTAATACATATTCCAAAGAGGTGAACGCACCAAGTTTGGCCTTTGTGCTGAAATATGTGTCTTTGTAGGGTATGCTACAAATCAGAATGGATACCAAAGTTATAATCCTAAAACTCATCGTATGCATGTCACTATGGACTGTATTTTCCTTAAGACAGAATCAGGGGGAGACACCATCAGGTGAGGGTGTGCTGCTCGACTGGTTACATAACTACAGGCTGCCAAAGATGTCCAACAAGGTCAAGTAGATGGCACCACCGAGCAGAATCTGGACAACTTAGGAAGGACAGACGTGTCAGGGCCATCTTATGAACCTCCTTCGATTAGTGCTCCTCAAAAGGAAAGTGATGTACATATTGATGACACAATGTTTGAGGATATTACTTCTAATGTCCCAATCTGAGCCATAGGTACTGAGACTTCCTCCCACAGAAAATAGGGGAATACCACCATGAAGGTACTCACTGGAGCGCAGAACACGATCCTCAAGGTATCAAATAAATTTAACTCAGGGGGAGGTAGTAAGAGGATCGCTCACGACTTTGTGCCAGGAGACCATGCCAAAGACTGTTGAAGTAGCCAGCATAATGCAATAGCGGCGAGATGCAATGGATGCAGAGACGGATTCTCTTAAAAGAAATGAAATGTGAGAGAAGTGCGTACTAACTCAAGGAAAGGAACTTGTGGGGTACCGGTGGGTCTTCACAGTCAAGTATAAAGTAGATAGCACAGTCGAATCATAGAAGGCCCGGTTGGTGGCGAAAGGGTATACTTAGACATACGGAATTAATTATTCAGAAAATTTTTCACTAGTCGCAAAAATTGATATGATCAGGGTCTTGTTCTTTGCAGCTGCAAACCAAGATTGGCCCCTAAACCAGTTTGATGTAAAAAATGCCTTCGTGCATGGTGAGTTGAAGGAGGAGGTTTAAATGGAAGCTCCGCCGGGCTTTTCAAGCGAGTTTAAGGAAAATGAAGTCTGCCGACTTAAAGGGGCTCTCTATGGACTGAAAAGTCTCCGTGTGTATGGTGCAGAAGATTCACGTCAGTCATGAGGAAAATTGAATACAAACAGAGTAATACTGACCATAGTTGTTCTTCAAACGAAGAGGACAATTGATAACATGTCTAATTATCTATGTGGATAATATAATTATTACCGAAAGTGGCCATAAAGAAATTTCAGAACTTCAGAAGAGATTATTTGTTGAACTTGAAATGAAGGACTTGGGAGCCCTGAAATACTTCCTTCGGATAGTTGTTCTTCGATCAAGCGAAGGAATCTTCATATCACAGAGACAGTATATACTTGACCTACTGACAAAGGTAGGAATGCTATATTGCAAGCCAAGTTATGTTCCGATGGCAACTAATCTAAAATTAAGAATCACCGATGGAGGGCCACTAGTAGACCGAGACAGTATCAAAAGTTGGTGGAAAAGCTGATCTATCTGTCTCAATCGCGACTACACATTGCCTACACTGTTGGGGTCGTAAGTCTGTTCATGCATAAGCTAAAAGAGGTGCATTGGAATGTTGTGATGTGCTTAGTGAGTTATCTCAAATGGACTCCGGGTCGCAGAATATTCTTCAGAAAACATGGACATCTGAATATAGAGGTTTACACTGATGCAGATTGGGCAGGCAATCCAAGTGATAGAAGTTCTACGTCAGGATACTTTGCGCCAGTAGAAAGTAATCTAGTCACTTGGAGAAGCAAGAAGCAGAAGGCAGTTGTGTTGTCAAGCGTCGAAGAAATATTTAGGGGAATCACCAAAGGAATCATGGAAGTCATGTGCTTGAGAAAACTACTCTGCGAATTGGGTTTTCCACAAAGGTGTCCGGCTCAACTAAAGTGTGATAACAAGGCTGGAATAAGTATCCGTCAAAATAAAGTGCAACATGATCGAACCAAGCATATGGAGATAGACAGACACATCATCAAAGAAAGCTCAAGGATGGTGTCGTTGAGATCCCTTTCGTATGCTCAGAAAACCAGCTGACTAACATACTTACCAAAGCAGTAGCATGGAATGTGTTTCAGTTCACACTTGGCAAGTTAAACATTAGAGATCCAAATGTTCAACTTGAGAGGGAGTGATGGAAAGTAAATCGGATTAAAAGATAGGGATAGATGATAGATAGGAATGATCAAATTGAAGATATGATTACATTATGTTAAAATCAGATCATATCAAATCTTACCATATCCTTGTATTGATGTTGATCAAGTTACCTTAGATAGAGTTGAACAAGAGCTATAAGGACAACTCATTGCAATGCATTATAATAAAAAAAACATACAAGTTTTTATTCCAAATACTTGTAGCCTGCTTTGAACAATATAATATTTATATTCAATCAAGACAAATTTAGAAGTTGAAGCTTACCTTCCATCCTTTTGGAATAGAAAAGCCTGAATATGTGAAATCAGCTAAGGCCTCTCGAAAGTTGCCTTGGACAGGAGGCATCATTCTCATCACTTCACTTGCCACGTTCCACGAATACTTCATTTTTACCAAATCTTCCCACTTTAGCTGAGCTTTCTCATCTTCCGTGATGCACCGTTGCTCTAGCAGATTATGCATGAAATTTAAAGTTACATTATCAAAGAATGAGTTTCGAATCGACTAACCAATTATTCTTCCTATATGAATATGTCGGAATATAATTAAATCACTGCATAAGTGTAAGAAAAAAATTAAGAGAAGAGCTGAGTTACAGAAGTGATCACAGACTAAAAACTTCTTAGTTTGAAGGACGCACTTACCGTTGATGGAACCCAAAATGTCAAATATATATCTGGTAAATTAATGTATGATTGTAATTTGAATTGACAAGTTGACTTAGCAAGGTAGTTTATCAACTTATATAATACTTGGCATGTATATATACATACATATATACACACACACATACACATAGAAATATGTAGATCACAGGACCGTATTGTAACCACGGTATTCCTCCATTACAAGTGAGGGCTTATTATTAATAAAACATCCGATGGTACCGTCCGTCCTTCCACTAAAAAAATACACATACAAATATGTACATGTATATGTGTATACATGTTTGCGTGTGTGTGTCTATATATATATATATACCCATATATATGCATGTATAGATACATATATACATATATACTGACATATAAATATACATACATATATATATATATATATATATATATGTTTGTGAGTGTATACATATGCATATGTATGTTCATACACATGCATATACATATGTAACAAATATATACATATACATATACACACACACATATACATATATATATATATATGTAAATTTACATATATCTATGTGTGTGCATATATGTGAGGGTATATGTATAGATATACATTTACACACACACACATATATACATATATGTATGTGCGATGTACGTATATATTTATCTCCAAAATTATATATATACACATGTGTATATATATATATATATATTTATGTGCATTTTATATATGTACATATGTCCCACATATATCCAAGTTTCCCAAATCTTATCTCCAATATGGTGGAAGTGCACTTGACATTAATTGATAAGATCGATGAATTAAAAAATTTCTTGCACGACATGTGAGAAAATAGTACAGCCGTTGACTTTATTTTGTATAAATTGTTTCTATTTTTTCTTGAAACGAAAGAATTCCACTGACATATATAATATCTCTCGCCTTTTACAAAATAAAATATTACCATTAGGTAATGTGATTATATAAAAATATATGGCGAGCAGTTTTCCTGCTGTTGGGCATTAAAGATTTAGATTGCTGGGGACAACACGGTGCTGTCACCCTCTTCCCAATTCATCCCATTTATTTTTAAAATTATTGACGAGACTTGTGATTGTTGATCCGCAAAATTCGATATGTCGGTCCACGCCATTTAAAAGGGGAAAATATATAAAAAAAATGCGTTAATGAGTTTTATATGATCAAAGTATGTATCCAAAATTTTCATTTGTTTATATTTCCTCGGATCATTATTAAATACTCAATAATAAAATAGTTAAATTACTGACTATATCAAAAATGTTGAACTGTTTCCTGTTAATAAAAAAAGACCAACCAACATAACTATGTCAAAGGGAAACAAGATGCAATATATAAAAGTATAAGGCAATCAAGGTTCTAACTGCATTCTATTCCTCATGTAAGTTTATATGATCAAACAATAGATAACAAGAGGGAGCTCTCGTATTTTTCCAAAGAGACCAAAATCACCTTAGTCATTTCGTGTATAACTAAATATTCGAGCAGTAATCGTGTGAAAATCTGTTCCTGGAATATTGCTAACTATCGCCACATTAAAAGGAAAACAGGAGTTGTATTCATGAAGATGCTAATACCCATAATAACAATAACAATACTAATACAAGAGAGAGGCTAAATCCATTCATAACTTTTTTATTCCTTTCTTTATAACTTTTTTTCATGGAAACATCATCTAGCACAAAGTATAGAGTAAGGCTGTGTACATCAGATCGCGAAGCCATCCGATCTCTCTCCAGATCCTGCACAAACGCTGAAGGCTAATGCATCGAGAACGTCCTATGTGGATCACAAATTTTTTTTATTCACTCCTTTTCTACAACCAACAATGTGTTTCTTTTGTTTCCAATCCCTTTACTCTCTTAGTGATAGTCTATCGGACAGATACATGAAAGAACATTTTCCACTTACTGCTGCTTCTCAGTGATACCTCAGTAAACCTTACCTGAGTCCTACATGCACCTTGTTTGATTTTCTTATTATACGACTAATTCGAAAAGTTGTAGGCTTGTTTCCATTAGCTCTTCCCTAATAGTTATAATAGTAATAACAATAACAACAACCACAACATCTATACTACAACAACAACCACATCTAATATATTCTAACAACAACAAAAGTTATCGTTACGGTCTCGGGAGGATGAGAACCAGACAAACAATAACTCCATCCTAAAGGATAGAGAGTTTGATTCCAATGAGACCTCAAGCTCTTTATGTAACTCCACAAATGTCACAATAATAGGAATAGTGTGCTAGTGTAATATTGAAGAGATTTAGTAAAAACAAATAGAAAGCTTCGATATTAAACAACATCTATACTAATAATACTAATAATACTAATAATAATAATGGAAACCATCAAAAAAAATAAAATTCTTACCCTTCAAAACTTGTTCGTGTACTTGATGATACTCAGCCAGATACTTGACCAGAAAAGTGATAGTTGTACTTGTTGAGTCCTGACTAGCAAGAAAGAACACTAACAAATGATCTGCAATTTCAAGTTCAGACAACACCCCACCATCATCTTCCCCCATCATAATCATATTCCATAATATGTCATTGCTCCAAGGCGATTTTCCTGCCATGACATGTGCTTTTCTTTCCCTAATAATACCATACAATATCTCCCTCACTAAATTTGAAGCCTTGATTCCTTTACTAAATGCTGTCCCAGGTATGTTCACTGGGATCCCAAAAATCCCAGCAGCCAATACATGAAAAGGTTTCGCCAGTTCTTCAACGGTTTTCGGATCCTCAATGCTCAAAAAGAATTTGCAAGCCACTGCAAAAGTGTATTCCTTAACAAGAGGTAACACTGTAACTTCCTCTTGGGAATCCCACTTGAAATCGAAATGTTTTTTAGCTACTGTATCAACGATCCCTACACAGTTTTGCAAAGACTGAGGTTTCAAGAAATCGATAAGAATATTACGGACTTTGGTGGACTCTTGTGCTATTTCAGAGACTAAAGTGAACTTCTCTGAGTGAGGGAGGATTTTTCTGATGGTACGAGGCCAAGAAATGGAGACTAGTTTATTCTCATTCGAGAACAAAAATTTGTTTCCTAAAGCTCCACAAAAGACTGCGGTGGTTTCGCCAAGTATTGAAGTTTTAAATACTTCTGGCGAGTATTTCTTCATTCTTTTCTGAAAGAATTTTTCTGGGATACCTTCGCCTCCTAGCATGCCCAGTTCCAGGGTTTCCCCCAGAAGTGGCCAGCCAGTACTGCCAGGAGGGCGATTTGTTTTGGGTTTTCGACGAAGAAAGTTGATTGTTAAGAAATAGAGAAATGGTAGGAGGCCTATGAAAAGCAGGAGGAGCTCCATGTCCGAAAACTTTGATCTTATGGTATACTATTTGGCAAGAAAAGTACATATTTATAGAGATGCAAAGCCTTGTAACTGCGTGGTTATTTTCATTATGTGTATTACAAGAACAACAACATTGCGCCATTGCCTTAGATGATTCCGTCTATAGTAGGATACATGAGGTCAGATGTATGCAACCATACCCATGTGTTAAAAATATACAGAGGTTGTTTTCCGATGACCCATAATGATAATTGTGTAAGGTATGTAGATCAGCTGCTACTTCACACTATAAGAAGCGTAGCTAATTTAGAGAGTCATTTTGTTTTATTCCATCATATTCCAAAGTTAGAAAAGAGTGTGTTGTTGGCTTCCTTGGAAATGGAAACTTCCATTATGTGTATTAGTATTGTCGAAAACAAAAGCAAGTCGACTACCTTCAATATAATAGAAAATTCTAGTCCCTAAACTTCTATTCTGGTGTTTCTCTACGTGTTTGGCAAAGTAGAAGAAAAGGTCCCAGCTATAAGTTAGGTTCATGAATACTCAAATCGTGTGAGTTTACCAAAAGTAATTAAAGCTTCAACATTTACTTAAAAAATGGTATTGCTCAAAGGCCTAGTTCC
>AP025044.1:32964739-32991344 GCA_036186865.1 Eustoma russellianum
GGCGATTTGTTTTGGCATTTCGACGAAGAAAGTTGATTGTTAAGAAATAGAGAAATGGTAGGAGGCCTATGAAAAGCAGGAGGAGCTCCATGTCCGAAAACTTTGATCTTATGGTATACTATTTGGCAAGAAAAGTACATATTTATAGAGATGCAAAGCCTTGTAACTGCGTGGTTATTTTCATTATGTGTATTACAAGAACAACAACATTGCGCCATTGCCTTAGATGATTCCGTCTATAGTAGGATACATGAGGTCAGATGTATGCAACCATACCCATGTGTTAAAAATATACAGAGGTTGTTTTCCGATGACCCATAATGATAATTGTGTAAGGTATGTAGATCAGCTGCTACTTCACACTATAAGAAGCGTAGCTAATTTAGAGAGTCATTTTGTTTTATTCCATCATATTCCAAAGTTAGAAAAGAGTGTGTTGTTGGCTTCCTTGGAAATGGAAACTTCCATTATGTGTATTAGTATTGTCGAAAACAAAAGCAAGTCGACTACCTTCAATATAATAGAAAATTCTAGTCCCTAAACTTCTATTCTGGTGTTTCTCTACGTGTTTGGCAAAGTAGAAGAAAAGGTCCCAGCTATAAGTTAGGTTCATGAATACTCAAATCGTGTGAGTTTACCAAAAGTAATTAAAGCTTCAACATTTACTTAAAAAATGGTATTGCTCAAAGGCCTAGTTCCTACTGAGTTTTACAGAAACTAGCTAGTGTTAAATCTATCATTATCCACTTGATGGATTCACAAGCCAATCTTTCTTTATATATATATATATATATACACACACACACGTACATATTTATGTGTGTGTATGTACATACACACCCCCACAAAAACACAGACTCATATATACACACACAGATATATGTATATATATATGTATGTATATACATACATGTATATACATGTATGTATATACATACATATATATGTATGTATATATTGTGTATATAGGTGTGTAAATATATATAGGCATATATGAATATAGATAGATACATGTATATAGACGCAAACATATGTATACACACACAGAGACAATATATATATATATATATATATATATATATATATATATATATATATGCACACATATATGTGTTTTATACATACACGCATACATGTATATATGTCATAGTACCAAAGGGACTTTTTTTTGAATAAAATAGTTCCATTGACTTTGTATGGGCGTACTAACTATTTATATTTATTCAGAAACTAAAATATTCCCACTAGTTAGTATTTATATCGTCTAATTTATCACCATACTGTAACGTGTTTATTTAAAAAAAAGGACGGCGAGAAGTTTTCCTGTCACGCGGGTATTCAGATTTAGATTGGTCAAGCAATAGGTGACAAAATGGCGTTGTCACACCCTCATCCGATTTATTTTGAATCATCGACGGGAATTGTGGTTGTTGATCCGCAAAAACTTCCATGTCAGTGGGTTTGGAAAAGGACATAATTTTGAGGTTTTATGTTTTCATCATACATGTTCACAGATGGAATTCAATTGTTGGTGGGAGAATCTACCTAATCCCTTTTAGCTAGAATAACTTTTCCACCAAATCCATTTTTTTTGTGAGTTTAATTTTATGGCAAATGTGTAAGTTACCTTCTTGAATCCACTAAATTAGATCATTCTAAAGTACTCCTAACATCCATTGATAGACACTTTTGAGAATAAAAGTCGAAGTTTTTGTTGAGTATTGAAAGAATTTACATTCATTAAAGTTAATTGTAATTTACAAGTTTGTTTTTTTATAGGGAAAGAATTCTATTTCTAACGGTTATTTTTCACCATTTGGACAGTAGTTACTGTTCATCTATAGTAATTTATAACGTCTATAGCAATGGCTAGTTATCTGTTCAGCTCAGCTATGTACAGTAAAATTATTCTAAGTTAGTTACAATATTTAAAGATTAAGTATGTCAGCTCGGCCTTAGCGCTGCTGCCTCATCATGCATCACCTCGTCACCTCGGCTCAACACTTCTTCACTTTAGTTGTCTTCAGTTCCACTGTAGCACGTCTTCTTCACTTCCGTATGGCAGAAACACTATCACAAAAGATGTTTATGTGTACTCTTGCATGGATGTAGAGATCTTCCAGAACTCTTCTAATCCAAATGCCTTCGCATATTCCTGGTGCAAGTGCTCTCAGCTCTGTTTTTTGATACTACATGTTGTTTCTTCCTCTGCCATGTAACCAGGTTGCCCCATAATAAGTTCCACAGTCAGTTGTCGATCGTAGGTTAGTTTTGCATCCAGCCCAGCCAGCATCAGTATAAATCTTGATACCTCGGTCTAAATTCTTCCTGAAGTATAGTCCTTGCTCTAGTGCATTCTTGAGGTACCTGAGGATTTTAAATGCATCTTGGAGATGCTCATTGGTATGGCAGTACATAAACTGTGATATGAAACTTACAGCATAGCAAATATCAGGCCTATTGTGAGATAAGTGGATTAATCTTCCTACTAGTTTTTGATAAATTTGTTTATTTGCTGGGATGTTATCCCACTGATCTCTAGGTTTATAACCATGTTCAACAGGGATGTTGGCTTGTCTGCATCCGAGCATACCATTTTCTTTGAGTAGATCTAGTATATATTTTCTTTGAGATATATACAGTCCATCTTAGTTTCTTGCAATTTCCATTCCTAGGAAATACCTTAATTTCCATAGATTTTTCATTTCAAATTGCTGTGATAGTTTAGCCTTGTTACTTTCTATGGTTGTTTCACTTTCAGTTATTATAATGTCATCTATATATACAATAATGACAGTCAGCTCCCCATGAGCTGAAATTCTTGTAAATAAAGTGCCATCGCTATGTTTTTTGTTGAATCCTAGCTCAGCCACTCTCTTAGTAAATGTTTTAAACCATGCCCGAGGTGACTGTTTTAATCCATATAATCACTTTCTCAGCTTGCAAACCTGACCTATATTTGTTTCAATATTAAATCCTGGTGGTATTATCATATAAACTTGTTCAGTTAAATCTCCATTTAAAAGGACATTCTTTAAATCCAATTGGTGCAGCTCCAGTCGAGATTAACTGCTATAGAGAAAGTTACTCTTATGGTATTTAGTTTAGCAACTGGTGCAAATGTTTCTAAGTAATCTATTCCACTAGTCTGTGTGAATCCCTTAGCTACTAGTCTGCCCTTGTATTTATTCACAGTTCTGTCATTATTATATTTAAAAATGAATACCCATCTGCATCCTACTGGTCTTATCATGGCTGAGCTGGGAGAGAGTTCTCAAATGTTGTCCTTCTCTAAGACATCCATTTCTTCCTACACAGCCTTTCTCCACTCAGGTCAGCTAAATGTCTCTTCTATATTGTTAGAAATTTTCTTATTAGCAAGTGAATACACAAATGTTTGGAAGTTAGGATTTAACTTATTATATGACACGTATTCTTCAATGGGATATTTGGTGCATATGAGATTCTTAGTGCATTCCATTACTCCCTTCTTTAAAGCTATGGGTATGTCATCTATGTTGGGTTTATATTCATATTCTGTGTTTTCTCTTGATTTTGCTTGAGTTTATTCGTTAATATCAAGTCGGGCATCTCTTCCGTAGTCCATCTGGTCTGAGGAAAGATCAATTCCAGGCTCAGAACTGGATGTGCCGACCTGAGGCCTTATGTTGCCGAGTTGCTGTGTGCATCTCGGCTAAGCTGTCGCTTGATAGAGATTCCAGAATGGAGCTTGGCTCAGTATTATCAACTATTCTCCAATACTTATTTGGACTCAAGTCTTTTCTTTCAGTTAAGGATTTATAAAATGCATATTTTTCATTGAAAGAAACATCAAGTGTTAGAAACATGCGTTTACTTGTGGGGATGTAACATTTCCGACCTTTTTGTGAGCTAAAGTATCATAAGAAAATGCACTTAACTGGCCTAGGATCCAGTTTTCTCCTAAGGCTGGGTTGAACATGTACATAAGCTGTGCACCCGAATAGCCTAGGTGCTAGCTCAAAAAGTAGGTTGGTATATGGGTAGAGCTTATCTAGTATTTCTCTTGGAGTTTTAAATGACAAAGTCCTAAATGACATTCTGTTTATTAAGTAGATGGTTGTAAGTAAAGCCTCTCCACAATATTGCTTAGGTACATTCATTTTAAACATCAGGGATCTAGTTACTTTGAGTAAATGTCTATTTTTCTTTCGGCTACACCATTTTACTGGGGGATATAGGTAATGATGTTTTGTGGTATATGCCATTTTCTGTCAAAAAATTTGAACTGTTTTGTCTAAGTATTCAGCTCCATTATCTGACCTCAGTGTTTTAATGGTACAGCCGAACTGGTTCTTAATTAGTGAAATGTATCTTACAATAGTTTGTCCTGCATCACTTTTATTTTTTAATAAGTAAACCCAAGTAACTCTAGTGCGATAATCTACGAATGTTATGAATCATCTTGCACCATTAATATTAGCTATTCTAGAGGGTCCCCATCTGTTAGAGTGGATAAGATTAAATGGTGCTGAGGACTTATCTGTTTTTTGCAGGATAACTTTGTTTAATCTGTTTGGTTAATTGACAAGTCTCACAATTCAATTCTTCAAGATTTGCTGAGCTGACTAATTCTGGCATTAATCGTTTGAGATATACAAAATTAGGATGACCTAGTCTGTCATACGATAACAAAATTTCCCCTGTACATGTATTTCTAGGGTGCAGAGTACTAATAGTGTATTGGTCACTTAGCAGCTCGGTTGAGCTTATTAATGCTTTGTTTTCGGACACCAGTATGCATATGCCTGCTATATTCGTAGCACGCCAATCATCCCCTTCACTTGTTTTTCTGAAAACAACATTCTATGGATGAGAAGCAGGCTAAGGAGTTATTATCCCTAGTCAGTTAGCCAATCGATAATAGGTTGAAACTCAGACTAGGGACATGCAGGACTTCTCTTAGTGTGATTTTGTTATTGATTATAACAGAGTCTATTCCGACAACTTCTATGGTAATTCCATTTGCGATTTTGACCTTCATAGATACAGAAAATAAGGAGTAAGAGTTCAAAAAGGTACCATTATTGATCATGTGGTTAGTGGCTCCAGAATTAATGATCTATGAACTGGTGAAGCTCGGTTGAACGTAGCCTACCACAGTTGCCTGGTGTAGGTCAGCTCAGCTCCCTTGTCTGTTCAGCAGATTGATCAGAGTAGCCATCTGATGCATTGTAATCACATCAGCTTCGGCTACTTGGACCGAGCTGAGGTGGGTTGTGTTTGGCCGAGCTGGTCCAGGCTGATTTGTGATACTTACCTGATGAGCAGCACTATGTCTAGCAGTGAGTGGTTTTTGTCGTGGCCTCCAGGGTGCATTGCTGGTCTTCAGAGGTGGCTTTCCTTCTCGGACCAGTTTTGCCTATAATTTCCAACAATCATCGACTGCATGGCCTCCATTTTTGCTGTACTTGCACATTTTTTAACCCCAGCAAAGGCAAAATGTCTTTTAACTGCTAGCCAAGAGGCTTCTGCTGGCTGTTTAGAGTGCAGAGCTGAGGACTCCGCGGTTGTGGATCCTCCCATCATGATCTTCTTCTGGCTTTCTTCGTGTTTAATTTTAGCCAAGGCAACCTTCAAGGTCGGTAGTGGTTTTGCACTTAGAATACGACTTTGTGCAGTGCCGAACTCTGTGTTCGGTCTAGTCAGGAAGCAAAAAAATCGCTTCCTTTCTGTTATTTCTTTATAGAGTGCAGCATCAATGATGTAGGACCACTGATGTGCTTCAAAAGAGTCAATCTACTGCCACGCCTTTGTTATAAGTGTGTAGCATTTTGTGTCTCAACCAAAATGGTTTTTTAGTATTAATCCAACTATTGTCTATCTTAAGCCGTCTTTAATCTATCACGAATAATTGAGATGTTTTTATAGTCTTTTGAATCAACTCTGGCTAAATTATCACCTTCTCCCCCACTTCAGTCTAATATAATAGGGACCCATATTTTCAACATATAATTCTTCAAAACGACACGTTTGAATACTTGACCGGTAGCGGTTGTAAGCAAACTCTGCCAGAATCACATATGTATTCAATTTTAATCAAGCAAAGACAAAGAAGAAGATTGGAAAAATAGTTTCTTCTATTTCTCAAACTTTTCACCCGTACATTTCTATTCACTTTAAACACCAAAGAGCTACTCTATACATGGTAAGAAATCATACAAATTACTCCTAATTACCGTATACACATTCTGATTGAAATCTAATCAATACTGATTGATTTCTAACTAATACAGAATAAATACTTTCCTAACACTCCCCCTCAAGTTGAGCAGGAGAATCTACAATGCCCAACTTGACCAAAGTCTCATTGAAAGCTCTTCCTGCCACCGCCTTAGTTAGTATGTCTGCCAATTGATCTTCTGTTGGTACGAACGTTAGCTTTATCACCCCATCTTTGATTTCATCCTTGATGAAATGTCTGTCTATCTCGATGTGTTTTGTACGATCATGTTGTACGGGATTTTTGCAAAATGTTAATGGAGGCCTTATTATCACGCATCAACTGGACTGGTAACATAACTTGAATAGCCAAATCACGCATCAACTTCTTTAACCATAGTATCTCCATTACTCCTTTTGTGATTCCCTGAAACTCTGCTTCAACACTCGATAATGCCACGACTTTTTGTTTCTTACTCTTCCATATTACTAAGTTTCCCCCAACTAGAGCGAAATACCCAGAAGTAGATCTCCGGTCTACTAAGTTTCCTGCCCAATCAGCGTCAGTATAAACCTTAACGTCAAGATGGCCATGATTTATGAACCAAATCCCTCGTCGTGTCGTTCTTTTTAGATGCCTGACAATTCTTATAACAACTTCCATGTGATGTTCCTGACGCTGATGCATAAACTGGCTCGCCAACCCTACAGAAAATGAAATGTCAGGTCGATTATGTGCCAAATATATTAACTTTCCAACCAACTGCTGGTATCTTCCCCTGTCTACAACCAGCCTTCCCTCTTCAAATTCCAGCTTTTGATTTGCTAACATAGGAGCACTAGCAGGTTTGCAATCTAGCATACCAACTTCTGCAAAAAGATCTAAGACATACTTCTGCTGAGAAATGAATATCACATGTCCTGATTGATTCACTTCTATCTCTAGAAAATATCTTAAGTCTCTAAAATCTTTCATTTCAAACTCCGAAAGGAGATGTTGTTTAAACATCGCCACCTCTTCATTGTCATCCCCTGTGATAAATCATATCATCGACAAAAATGATAAGAACCGTCACTTCTCTTCTCCTTTTGATAAACAGAGTGTGATCTGCGTTACTCTGTTTATAATTTTGTTTCTTCATAAATGCCGTGAATCTCCCAAACCACGCTCTAGGAGACTGCTTTAATATGTATAAAGATTTTTGTAAGTGGCAAACCTCATTTTCTGCAAACTCATCAGTGAATCCTGAGGGTGCACTCATATATACCTCCTCTTTTAGCTCTACATGAAGAAATGTATTATTTGCATCAAATTGATGAAGACCTCATGACTTAGTGGCTGCTACTGAGAAAAGTACCCTGATCGTATCGGGTTTAGTCACTGGCGAGAAAGTCTCTGTGTAATCAATACCGTAAGCCTGTGTGTATCCTCGGGCCACCAGTCTCGCTTTGTATCTTTCAATACTTTCATCTGCCTTGTACTTAATAGTATAGACCCACTTGCAGCCAACTGGACGTTTCTCGCTCGGTAGTACTACCTTTTCCCAAGTGTTATTTTTGTATAACGCCCTCATTTCTTCTTTCATTGCTGCATACCATTCTGGTTGATTATTGCTTCCTCGACCATTCTCGGAATAACTATGTCACATGTAGTAATACTTTTGCACCTATAATTGGATATCATGTAGCCTTTCGATATCTTGCTCGGAGAATACCTTGCTGGGGACTTCCCTCTGTTTTGTCGAGGTGGTAGCAATCTGCCCTGGTCTGCTGAAACGTCACTGTTTCTCTATTTAGTTTCACTTATCACAGAACCAGAACTAAAAGGAATGTTAGAATATGGGTTAGGGTCATGTTCAGGGGTTGGTAATGAAGTAGATAAAGGGAAGATGTGTGAGTCTAGTGCCTGATCATGTGGGCTATCCGCTTGAAGTTGACCACTGAGGATTACGGCAAGAGAGACAATATCCTCTTCAGGTAAGGCATAGTCAGCACCACCTACTTGTCGTATTGGAACCACCTCCGATTGACCAGTGTTATGGAGCCAGTCATAGGTCTCACCCGTTGTCTTCCCCTGAGACCAAGAATAGGTAGAATAGAAATACTCATGCTCAAGGAAGGTACAGTCTATGGTGACATGAACCCAACGAGTGCGGGGGTTGTAGCAGCGGTAACATTTCTGAGTTATGGCATATCCTACGAAGACACACTTGTCGGCACATGCCTCTAGATTGGTACGTTGAGGGGCTAGCATGTGAACAAACACTGTGCAACCGAATATTTTTGGGTGTAGGGTGAGTATAGAGGGTTCCTCGGTATGAGACGCGAGTACAGATAGCAGAGTATGATGACCCAAAGTCCTTTTGGGTAAGCGATTAAGAAGATAAGCGGATGTCGCAACAGCTTCAGGCCAAAGAAATTTTGGAACACATGACTCGAGCATCATTTCCCAAGTCATTTCGAGAAGAATACAGTTTTTCCGTTCTGCGACTCAATTCTGTTCAGGGGTATGGGAACATGATGTTCGATGAACAATACCATGACTATGAAAGAAATCATGTAACTTATTATTAACATATTCTCCGCCATTATCCGATCGGAGTATTTGGATACGAGTGTGAAATTGAGTGTGAATCATATTATAGAATTGGAAAAATTTGAAAAAACATCAGATTTATTCTTGAGAAAGTAAATCCAAGTCATGCGAGAACAATCGTCCACAAAAGTAACAAAATACTGAAAACCAAGTAACATGGAGTGTGGCGAAGGTCCCCACACATCAGAATGTACCAGACTAAATAAAGAGTTGACACAAGTATTATTTGGTCTATATGTCGAACGATGATGTTTCGCATGATAATAAGTGTCATAGGGATAAAGTAATACCAGACTTAGATAAAGACAGAAATAACATCTTCATGTAACTGAGGGAGGGGTGACCTAGACGACGATGCCATAGCCATAGTCGTTGTTGAGTAGTCCCTCTGACAAGATTGGACCGGTCCTGTTGCACCACATCTTTCATGCAATATAGTCCGACCTGCTCAATGTCACGCCCAATAATCATCTTCGAGTGGATATTCTGTAAAAGGTAGAACATGGAGTATATAAGTACGACACAATGTAATTCATGAGTAAGTTGACTAATAGATAATAATTTCGACGAGTGCCAGGTACATAAAGACAATTTTTTTAAATTAAGGTTTGGGTTTACTGATATTGTGCCACCTCCAGTGAGTGGTATAAGGGCACCGTTTGTAGTTTCGATATGTGTGTTGGTTGGGGAGGTCTAATTTTTGAAATCACGAGGGTCATGGGTCATGGTGTCAGTAGCACTACTGTCAAGGATCCAACAATTTTTTGTTGAGGTAGAAAAAACACAAGTTCAGAGAGGATATATTAGGTTCATTTTGTAAGGTAGGGGTAATTTGACGTTTTTGGGTACCATTGGTCTTGATTCGTAATAAATCAGGAACTGGAGGGACCAAAATGATGTTTTCTGAATTTGAAGGGACGACACTGGACGGGGTAAACTGTTTAGGGACTGATTCTGTGATTGATGAAAAACAAGGGGCAACATATGCAATTTCAGTAGGGGTATTATGGGGATTACAGAATAAAGGAGGGTTGAGGATATAACCCCCCAACCCTAATGCCTCCAACCTCATTACCCACAGCGTCTTGCTTGTCTATTCCTTCTCTTTGGCTGGACACCACTGCTGCCGCCACTGCCTTGGTTCCATCTGCTTGCTTCTTTTTCCCTTCATACCACTCCGGATAGCCTATAATCTGGAAGCAATTTTCCTTGGTGTGCCATTTCTGGCCACAGTGGCTGCAGATCAGGTTGTCATTGTCCATTACGCATCGTGGGTTGCCTGAGCGTAGTCCTCCATGTCCTCTCCCCTGCGCTGCCTCCCGTCGCTGAGTTTGTCCGGAGTCACGGCCTCTGGTAGCCATGTTTTTTGTTGTTAGGTCCTGACCCACACCTCCCTGTGATGAAAAATCAGGACTTTGTAAAACTGCAGAGCGTTCCTCTGCCCTCCTTATCTCTCTGTAAGCTGTTTCCAGAAATGGTAGTGAGTCTCTTTTTAATAAATCATTTTTTTCTGGGTTGTATTTCTCATCTATGGCTGTGAGAAACTGATACAACCGAAGTGCTTCCACTTTTTTCTGTGTATGCTAATGTCTGCTGAACAAGTCATTGGATTTAGTTCTTGGGCGTCTATGGCAGTCCAGAGATCCTGTAATCGGTTCCAACAGTTTTCTATTGTCCCTCTCCCTCGTCTGATCAAACTTGCTCGTCTATGGAGGTCATAGGCTCGGAGTGAATCTGTTCTAGACCCATATGTGAGGGCTAGGCCGTCCCACAAAGCTTTTGCAGTGGGATACCTTGTCATGTTTACCACCAATGATGGTTCGATTGTCAGAATAATCCATGTAAATACTGAGTTATCCCCTTGTTCCCACGAGAAAAAATCCGGATCTGAGGGTTGTGGTGGAGGAGGTACACCAGTGAGGTGATGTCTCCTCTCACGTCGAATGATGGCTCTCAGCACCAATGGTGTCCAGACAGCATAATTGTTCCTGTTAAGTTTGACAGATATTGTCAAATTTTCGGTGGATAATAGTACTGGCTGTGATGATGCAGGGTTGGTATGTGATCTGACTTGAGTATTTTGTAATATGTTGGCTACTTGTACCGCCAAGTCTTCAAGGTTTGGGGTCTTAAATTCACTTGATTCTGTGTTTGACATGATTCTGGTTATTTTTCTATGGCAGGTTTGGAAATCAGGATACCATATGCGGCACTTGATTCAAAGTTTAGAATAGGCTGGGTTAGGTATGGCCGAAACAAGTAAGTTCAGGCTGTGATGAAAAAATTCTGAGCCTATACTCAGAAAAAATTGATTCTTTGCGAATTGGAGTAGGATCATTCCCGCTCTGATACCATGTTAATCAAGCAAAGACAAAGAAGAAGATTGGAAAAATATTTTCTTCTATTTCTCGCACTTTTCACTCGTACATTGCTATTCACTTTATACACCAAAGAGCTACTCTATACATGATAAGAAATTATACTAATTACTCCTAATTACTGTATGCACATTCTGATTGATTTCTAAACAATGCTGATTGATTTCTAATTAATACAGACATATACTTTCCTAACATTCAACTGTCATGGAGCTCAGAAATGCAAGTTCTCAATGTCCTCTAAATTTTGAAATGTGTGCTCTTTTTGCCCGTCCGTCTAGGAATGAAAAGTGGTACTAAGTTTCAGTTGAGTTTCCATGGCTTTTAGCAGACTACACCAAAATCTCGAAAGAAATCTGGGTCTCGATAAGAAAAAATTGATCATTGGCACACCATGCAATATAGTGAACTCAGTTTGATACATCTGAGTCTATTGATCAAGGCAGCTGTGATATTTATTTGTAAGCAGTGTGCAGTTTTGGTTAGTTAATCAATAATCACCCATATGGCTTCATTACCCTTTTGGGATCTGGGTAATCGGATTAAAAAACAATGGAAATGACGACAGAATTCAACCGTTCAGTTGGTCTTTGATGTTTCACCTGGTGACACACATGGCATCTAGCATCATATTTAACGATGTCGCACTTCATTCTGAACCACTAAAATTGTTCATTGAGATCCTTGTACTGTTGGGATTAATTTGAGATACGTGTGATGCGCAGAACGTTGATAAAGTTTATACGAATTAATCATAAGGTAGACGTCATGTATGATAATATTATATGTCACATATGTCACGTAATAATATTAATTATTACGTAAAACATCTACACGTTAAGTGATCATCAGGTATGTTCGTGGATGCATAGTGTGGTCTAAATAGAAACCCCAAATATGTAGACAATCATATGGTCAGAGACCGTGATTGATGGGCTCAAAGTGCAACGACCATAAAGTTACGACGTCTGGTTCCCGAGGGACGACGACCCACGTGTGGTTAGTAGATAACTATTGGTACAATAATTAAATATTAAATAATATTTAATAATAATATTTATTATTAAATATTAGATGATATTTAATAAAGGAAGATAAGGCTGGGTTTTAAATTCAGATTTAAATTTGAATTCCAATTTAAATTTGAATTTAAGTTTAAATTTAAATCCTAACCTATCAGATTCTTCCATCCCCTCTATATAAAAGAGGAGTCTTCACCTCCTCATATCATCAAACAATCAGACGCATACGCAGCGTCAAGAAAAACTAGCGTCCATTACATTATATTAGAGGGAAGGTGTGGCAAGTTTTCTATAAAGCCCACACTGCCTAGCCTCTCCATCGGGTAAAGGTGTGCCAAGTTTTCTATAAAGCCTACACTGCCTAGCCTCTCCATCGGGTAAAATAGTGAATTGTTGAAACCAGTCAAGGGGTGTATCAACAATTGGTGGGAGGTTGTGAATCCTTGGATCACGCCAGATTCATCATCAACCGGAGCAGTTGCAGCGCACGTATTCAGATTAACAACAGCAATGGAGCAAGGTATATTTTCTGCATTTTGGTACTTTGTCCATTGATTTGATTAAACAGTCCTATCGAGGGTTTTATTAAATTAAATCCAACATGTATATCTTGGCGTTTTCAGGATACACAACGAATCCCGGTTGATGAGCCTAATCCAACACTTTCTTTTTGTTCTCCGGATCATTAGACACACAGAGTCTGCCTGCAAACCACATGCAGCCATTTCTCAGTATCTGAAAGCTGGTACTAACTCTGTCAACCACTTTCTGCTTGATTTCTATCAAGATTCGATACTCCATTTTCTTGGACTTGATCTTATTAAGTAAAGTTAGCTGTGCAAGCAATGCTGCAAACTGACCATCCTGTTTAGATGTGACCACATGTAGCTTCAACTTCTCAAAATCTTCTATTAGTTTCTCTTGCTCGGTCAATATTGCCACAGAGCTCGCAAAACCCTTATGCTCAGGGCAATGGATTTCTATCTCGTAAGCTTTTAGTAGTTCGAGCCATGTTGGTTGTCTCAAATTCAACTCCTTTTGGGTAAAAGTAATATATCAAGCTTTGATATTTGGTGTAAATCTTGCAAGGCTCGGTGTGGAGATAGTGCCTCGTGATTTTGAGATAAAATGACACTACTGCCAACGTAGGGTCTAGGTGAGGTTGTCTTTGGTTGTTTCTGCTGTGTTGGCCCTTTGTGGTCTTTTGGACTCCTTGTCAGCTATTTGTGTCGTTGTGGCATTTGGGTGAAGCTAGGCTTGGTTAATAGGTGTTGGTGTGTGTCTTGTAAGTGTTGGTTATGCTATTGTCATGATCTTTGGATGTTTGGATGTTATTGTTGCTTTCAAATTTCATATTCTTATAAGTGCATTTTATATCATGCTCACTTGAATATATACTCTTGGCATATAAAATAAAATCAATCATAAGAAAATGCATCTAGTGAAGGGAGTGTAAAATGCATCTATTAAGAGGGAGCTCATTGCGAAATCATCAAAAAGAGAGATTGTTAGTGTATGATTTGGTTTTGATAATTTGCAAAACTCTTATGTGTTAAAAGGTTCAAAGGTTGCGTAAACAAACTTTTCTTCAGGCTTCAAGCGCTTGATCAAGCACTCCGTCTTTTAAAAAGTTTAAGCGGAAACTTTGGATTGAATATTGTGCATTTCACAAAAACGCTTCATCTTTGAATAAAATTAAAATGTAAGGCTTCACTCTTTTTACGAAGCGCTTCATCTAATCTGTTTTAAAAACGTGCGACTTCACTATCTCAGATAAAGTGTCTCATCTTATGAAAACTCTAAACAGAGAGTTTTGGTGGCAACATGACGCGCTTCATAAAACGCTTAATCTATGTGTAAGTAATTTTGTATTACTCCACTCTCTTAACCAAGCGCTCCATGTTGTGCATTGTTTTTAAATTGAAATTTTTCCCTCCAATATGAATTGATAAGCATGAAGCACCTCATGCTTTGAGTGCAATGTCACTTCAAGCGCTTCATATAAGCGCTTGATGTCTAACAATTTCCATCTGCAACCACAATCTTCTCTCTCATGTATTTTTGTGGACCAATATGCTTTTAATCTTTTCCATTTGATCATTACATTTGTACCTTTATCCCAAAGAAAATCAAGGATAGATGGACTAATCTTTTCCCTATTGAGCTTAAAAAGGAAAGCTTCCACAAGAAGCTTTGACTTCATCCAAGAAAAGATTTTCAAGACGGTGATGTGTCAACAAGTGGGACAAAATCTCATCCTTCTTTCTCTCTCTATTCCAACGCTAGGAGGCCGTGCTATAAGGCTTGGAAGATCCATTTTTCAAGACAACTTTCTACCATCAAACTCTCAAGTCTTCCTTGTTGTTTTGCTCTCAAAATTATTGTAAGATTACTTTGTTGTTGAGTGTGTCTAAAGAAAAAGAGTCTTCTTCTAAGTTAGAATTGTGGGAGCAACGTGTAGATTATTGGTCAAGAAGAAAGTGTGCCTCTTGTTTGGTGAAACTCAAACTTCTAAGAGCTAGTTGATGGCTTAGGAGCTACACCATACTCCATAGAAGGATTCTTTGGTGCCAAGAAGGTCTTAAGGAGGCTAGGCTTCAAAGAGGTTAAGTTGTCATTGTTATTGAGCTAAGTTTGTTAATCTTAGCTTGCCATTGTACTTTTTTTGATAGTTGTTCCTCCCCCCCCCTCCGAAGTGAAATAACAATCTCCTTGTTCCAAAATCATTCTTGTTCGGAGCAAGAAGGTAGAGGAGTAGAGTATTAGACTAGAACATCTATAAATTTGGAGCAAGAAGGTAGAGGAGTAGAGTATTAGACTAGAACATCTATAAATTTGGTGTTCTTTCATTTCTGCAAGTTTATTTTCTTTGAAGAACACACCAAGTATTGGTTTGCGGTCATGCATTGCAAAAAGATCCAAAAATGAGCCATACTTGGATAAACACACTATTCAACCTTTCTTCTTGTGTGTTTCACGAACCTAACAATTAAAAGCCATCTGTCGTGTAGCAATAAATTATTTTTTCCCCAGAAAACATCTACCAAGACAGGACATCACGTTGAAACTTGTAATCATGTATGTAACTAAACTACTGCGGCAAAAGAGAAGCTGAAACTCGAAGCAGAAGTTGTTAGTTACTTAGCAATGAATTCACGCGCTTAATGTAAAAGATTTATAACGGGACATAAGTAACCTTCTCCAATTCTGATAAATAAAAATCTCCCATTGTTATAATTTTGATCATATTCACCTTAACTTTATTTTTATGATCTTCATTCATTTGTCCATGAACACAAGGAAACTCATAAATATTCAACATTTTGTAAACTACCCTCTTGCTCAGAGTGGTATAGTCGAACAGGAAATCCATTGGCTGGCACAGGCACAGGTTGTATCACAATTTTCTCATCAGGAACAAGCTTTTCCCAGCTGAATCTTCCGACCAGATTGTGCAGGAAAACAAGAATAAGGAATATTCGAGATCCTCCTCTGAAAGGAACATACGAATAAGGTGCCGCTCCTGTCCCTTCATATCATGATGGATCAAAATTTTCTGGATCAGGGAATTGTATGTGGAGTCCAATACAACTGCTGAGAGATATTTACAATAAAGTTATATGCTTTTGGGCAACTCAAGTGAATAGATAATCTAATCCTTTGATTGTGCATTGATATACGTACATAATCAATGTAAAAAGTGTTGAATGATAACGGCCAGCAATTTGATGATTAAAGAGGAAAATCAGCCCGCAATTATTTAGATTGATTGTGTAATCATTTAGATTGATTTGGTGAATATTTGTAATTTCGTTGTTACCATAGTTAGTATATAGGTCAGACTGAACACATGTACACGCAATCAAAGTGAATGAAAATAATTGAGTTTCCTTCCACTTGAACATGATATCAGAGTCTTGTTATTGATCAGTAAAGACTCAGACCCGATCAATCTACATCGTCCAATCCAAAGTTTTTCCAACCTTAATCTTCTTGGCCATCATGACCGATGGTGAACTAAGCCAACCGAAAACATAAACCATCATAGAAGAATTAACCTGGCAGATTACAAATATCCTAAAAAATTGATTAAGTAATAAGCCCTTACTAGAAATGACTACTGACAACTTGACCCTAAATCTAAAGTTGAATCATGAAAATTACCCTCTGTGGGCGTCTTATGAAAAAGCAATTGGAGGCTGGGGAAAAGCCCATCATCTCACTAATGATCCACCAGACATAGTGATCCATCATTTTTCTGGTGGGAGCAGAGTGATCAGTCTGTATTCACATGGATTGTTCAGAATATTGAGGCAACCATCATCAACAATGTACCACAGTACCCTAGCTAGAGAACTCTGGAATGGTCTGGCAGTGACTTATGACAGCAGCACAGATTCATTCCAAACATATAAACTACATCGACGGGCATGAACAATTGAACAAGGGGGAGACTCTTGACAAATTATGGAGTAACCTCCAAAATATATGGATGGGAATTGATAGGCGAACTCCCAACGCTATGAAAGATCCAACTGACATCGCAATATACAACCGAGTGGTTTCTAAACAGAGACTGTTCCGATTTCTTACAGCAATGATAAATTTGAACACATCTGACGGGATATTTTGAAAGAGGATCCTTTACCCTCAGTAGAGCAGGCCTATGCACAAGTACGCAGAGAGGCCACCAGACTCCAGATTTTTAGAGCAGCAACCCAGCAGTCCATGGAGGTACCCTTATCACAGGTAACAGAAATTGGTATGTGGATGGCGACAAAACCGAGGCCACGTATCATCGACGAACATGGACAGCTTGGCCGCTCAGAGCCCAATAGACCATCACCGTGGGAAGACAAATCACAACTGTACTGCACCAACTACAAGTAAGACAAACACATAAAAGAAACTTGCTTTAAACTCATGGGGTATCCAAACTGGTGGGCTTAGACACAGAAGAAAGGAAAAGAGTGAGCATATGCAGTGGGGGGTTCCAGCAGAAGCAGGAGGTCCGACTAGCAGGAGCCTCCTAAGACCAGAAGGGGATCCCAGTACCACTATACTAACCGAGGAATAAGGAGGTAACGAAGACCCCATCCCAGGAACGGCGGTGGCAAAAATTCAAGAGGCAACCATAGCAGTCGCAGAAGAAAGGAAGGAAGAGAGAACGAGGGAGAGAAAGAATAAACCAATCGGGTTAGAATGGAAGAATCCAGAAGGGAGAATAAAAAGGGAGCTTGGGTCGAAAGAGTGAATGAGGGTGGACGAAAAAAATTATGAAAGGGAAATAAAAGGGGAGTTTTGGTCAGGTGGACAGGGAAGAGTTTTGAGTCAGAATAAATTGGGGTGGGCTGGATCAAAGGATAATGGGTAAGGCCTAGTTTCAACAAAAAAAAACACCGCAATGGATATTGGACAGTAGAGCCACAGACACAATAACTTATGATCCATCCGACATTAGTAGTTCCATAGTCCCATCTAAAAACCATATCCAAACAGAAAACAGAGAATTAGCCCTGATGCACGGAGCTGGATCTATGATGTTCTCAGATACAATAAAACTAAATCATTGTTTATATGTTCTGTCATTATCATACAAACTACTACCTATAAGCTATGTTACAAAAGAGCTTAACTGTGTTGTACTAATGTACCCCAATCTTGGCTTCTGTAGGACATCCATTCGAAGGAGATCATTGGGCGTGATACTGAGAGCAATGGTTTCTACTATGTGGAGGATGTTGTAACACCAGGACAGACGCTTCTCTCGCATGGGAATCACAATCGACAGATCTGGCTCTGGCATCGTTGATTGAAACATGCGTGAGTAAATTATCTTCGTCGTTTCTTTCCATGTTTATTTCACATTATCAAATTCAAATGACTTGTAAAACGTGCATCTTTGCAAAAAAAACACAAATGATCTTTCCGATTGATTAATACTCATGTCATATCTATATTTTTGCTCATTCATTCTGATGTATGAGGACTCTCACGAATCCAACAAGTAGCGGTGTATGCTACTTTGTGACCTTTGTTGATGATTTTTTCAGGATGACATGGGTTTATTTCTCAAGGCAGAAAGAAGACGTGCAGTCCAAGTTCGTGGAGTTTTATCACATGCTCCAAACCCAATTCAATAGAAAGATAAAAATCCTCTGATTCGACAATGGAGGAGAATATATGGACCTAGCATTAAAAATCTTCTTCCAAAACAATGGACTAATCCACCAGACTTCATGCCGAAATATGCCTCAACAAAATGGTGTTGACAAACAAAAAAACCGGACTATTCTCGAAATGATCCGAGCCTTAATGGTTGAACCCAATGTATGAAATAGGCTTTACAACAACTACACCAATGCCATTCGACTTTCAGAGTTACAAGCTACTATCTGTTAGATACTGTAATCATGAAAGTGTACAGTGTGCGTTTGTTTAAACTGACGAAATGCAAGCAGAACCGAGGCGAGTCTAACGACTCTGTCCTTAAGACGATTTGCTCCGGTACAAAGTGCCCAACCAGAAACACAGCAAACGTCTCCCAGGATACAACGGCTATAGTTCATACGAAGTGGCACACCAACGTAAAGAACTCGGCGAACCTGTGGAATGCTCTGATTTCTCGAACAGGAAACGCAACAGTGCAGTATGCAAAAACGAAAACGTCAGGAGGAAAAACGAAGACAGTGGAAAATGCAGAGTGAGTGTGTTGTGTAGTAGAAAGGCTGGAGAAGGAGGTAAATTTATAGGCGGGAAGGAAACGGCGGTTGATCTCCAGATTAAATCGCAGCCGTCGGATCAAACGGTTTTCATCCACAGCCGTTAGATCGTCAACTGCAGCAGTTTTAAACGTAGACCGTCGGATGAAAAACTGCTACCCAGATACGATCTCAGCCGTTGGATCATGATCCGTGTAGACTACGATCCACAGCCGTTAGATCTAGATGAAGAAACCGTTGTCAGATACGATCTCAACCGTTGGATCATGATTCGCGTAGACAACGATCCACAACCGTTAGATCTAGATAAAGAAACCGTTCCCAGATACGATTAAGAACCGGGCGGCCGAGCCACGAGCCACGAGCCCGAGTACAAGCCGAGCCGGCCGGGCGGGCGGCGGCGGCGGCGCGCGCGCTTGGTGAAACTTGCCTGAGCTGCGTCCTGACTCCGTCAGAAAACATCTCATGCCCAAGGGCACATTTTAGAATGCTCCAATTTGAGCTTTATATGGTGGCTCTTTCATCCCAAGTGACCAATGTGGTATTCCACTTAAAGGGTGATGTGTTCACTCCTCATGAGGCCACATCACCACTTTTCCATTTTCCTTCCAATTTTACTCCAACTTTGACCATTAATTTCTCATTCACCCGGTATCGGAATCGAGTGATTCAAAAGTCTAAAGTCATCTACTTGTCACGTAGATAATTTAGAAATTATTAGTTTTCGTTTTCGATTAACGAACACTAATCATAATTAAGCTCAAAGTATGATGGTTGTCAACTTTTGACAAACCCATTTTCACATTTCCAATTTGTTTCAACTTCTCCAACACTATCTTCACATTTCATAAACAAAGGCTTTCACTCAGTATTTTCTTGCATGTCAATCTTTTCAATCGCTTGTCCTATGGAGCATTGTCAATTATGTAAAACGCAATCAACTATGTCTTGTTTCAGTTGGAATGGAGATCCCGTCTCCATAAGGTAGCCAAAATGACAATTGGTCGTGGTGCTTAGTTCAGAGTGAAGCTACACTTGAGATCTATAAGCTCGTAGGTAAATATAAAGTAAAATAAACCAGAGCGTTTCAGGTACACTAGTCTCCCGTATTTATGTAGGGTTTGGGGAAGGGCCGAATCGCTTCGCGATCTATATACGAAGTCTTACCCTACACTTAGTGAAAGAGGCTATTTCCCCGGCTCAAACCCATGACCTCAAGGTCACAAAGCAACAACCTTATCTGTTGCTCTAAGCGCGCACTCTAAAATAAACCAAAGATTTTAAATTCTAGGCAACTTACAATTTTGAGAGTCAAGAAAGAAAGCAGAGAGTAGTCTGGATAATTGATTTGTCTTTTGAACTTTAAATTCTGGCCTTAGGACGATTTTTTACAAAATTGATGGGGTCAAAGGAGCTAAATTCCATAAAGAGGATGTGCATCAAGATGTCGAGAGAAGAAGCACGTCTATTGTGTTTTGCATGACCTTATTTTCGACCATTATGGTTTATACTCTTTTGTAATATATTTTAAAGTTAGTTCTTAAAATGCTTCTAGACAATAAAAAAGTTGGTAAGAAGATAAGAAAATAGGCTTTTCAAATTTAAAAAAAGTGTAAAAAGTAGAATTTTCACAAAATGACCCTATCTCGGTATTTCATCTGTTGCACCAGCATCACGTATGAAAGTGACTCAAGCCTAGTTTGATTCTAAGTCTTAACACATCTTCCCATTAAGCTTAAATCTTCAAATCTCATTTTCAATATGAGAATTAGAATCTTATCAGGTGAAAGTTTGTCACTATAAAAATTAATACTCCTCCAGTCCTAAAAAATAATGGCCAATTTTCTAATTTGAATTCTGTCAAAAATATCGTCACATTTCAAAAATATAAATGCATTGATGCCAAAAGTTCCTTTTGTCATTACCATTGCAATTAATGCAGGAGAGAGAAAGCATGTTTTAAAATAGAAGGTATAGTAGGCAAATTTAAATACAAACATTGTATTAAATAATGTTCTTTAAAACTATGTGTCAAGTCAACTCTGCCAATGTGTTTTAGGATAGATCGAGTATTTTTAATACCTTTTCTACTTTCATTTTGTTGTCATCTCCTATGCTTATAATTGTTCTGCATATTTTTCTTTACATAACTACAGTAACAACTTGAGAGATTTGTTTGATAACGCATCAACGGATACTGAGTGATTTGACATGCTTTTATTAAAATAAGTAGGGGCAAGATCATTTTGAGCAAATGTTGAGGCTTTCCTTATTTGTTGTTTTTGTGTGCGATTATGATCATACTGAGACATATATAAGTTATTATAATCATGATATACTGAGTATGATTGTTGTTATAACGAGATATATAGAAGCTGAACTACCTTATGATAACTTATAAGTCACAAGGCGTTGCACCTCTATAAATATAAAAATTTCTTGCCAAGTATGCCACAAGTTCAAGGGTTTTGAACATGGAGCTCCTCCTCCTTTTCATTTGCCTCGTACCAATTCTCTATTTTCCAGCTATTCACTTCCTTCCTCCAAATGCAACATTCTCTGACCCTAAATCAAATCTCCCTCCTGGCAGTACTGGCTGGCCCCTTATTGGAGAAACCCTCGAATTCGGCATGCTAGGAGGCAAAGGTATGGCAGAAATATTTTTCGAGAGAAGAATGAAGAAATAGTCACCAGAAGTATTTAAAACTTCATTACTTGGTGAAACTACAGCAGTTTTTTGTGGAGCTTTAGGAAACAAATTCTTGTTTACGAATGAGAATAAGCTGGTCTGCATCTCTTGGCCGCGTACCATAAGAAAAATCTTCCTTCACTCAGAGAAGCTTACTTTGGCCTCTGAAATAGCACAAAAGTCCACCAAAGGCCGTAATATTCTGATCGATTTCTTGAAACCTCAGTATTTGCAAAGCTGTGTCAGTATCCTTGATGTATTAGCTCAAGAACATTGTTACGAAACCAGTAGTTGAAGTCAACAAGGAAGAACTGGGATCGTCAGATTGAACACTTAATCTAACGATACAAATTGACTGGAAGAAGTTGGTGCGCGTGGATCTGATGGTGTTACAACGGACTTGAGGAGTAGTGCTGTGGTGACGGGCAGGACAGGTGAGGAAGGAGAAGGAGTACCGCGGGAACTTTAAAAATAAATGTGAAATTACCTTTTTGACCTTTTGTTATGGTTGTTCTGGGAATAACCGTAAGGGTAGTTTAGTAATATTGGTATTGGCAGTTATTTTTTCTCTTCTTCCCTGTATATATGCTGACTCGTTCAACCTTTTTTGGAAATGAAGGAAGTTGCTAGAATTCTTAGCATTTTGATCCCTCTCCAGTCCTGCATTCTTCATCTCTTCATCTCTTGATTAAATTCAATCTTCTTAATTGCAACTTCACGCATTTGCGTTGAGTTTTCTTCGTTGTATTTAGCAATGTTGACTTGATTGTTGTACGATCAAGCTTTTTTCACATGATATCAGAGCGCTGCGTGTGATCTCGTGATCACTTGTGATTGATGAATTTTGTGTTGATTTGATTTTGTGATTGATTATGTCATTAGGTTCATAAAAGGATTGAATGAAGAGTATGAACTTGTGAAATCTCAGGTGCTGTTGATGTCTCCACTTCCTGATCTGAGAACCACGTTTGCTATGGCAGTAAAGTTAGAAAGAAAGTTGAATTACATACCTATGCAAGGTCAATTTGCTAACAATCCTTCTATTGTGTTGAATACAATACTCGAAATGTAAAGGCTGGACCATATAATGTCAAAATGAACAATCAATCATCCAATGGAAGTTGGTATAAGCCAACAGGTAGAGGCTTCAGGAAGGACTCTGAAAGGCCTATATGCACTTACTGCGACATGTTCGGGCATACAGTTGATAGATGCTATAAAAAGCATGGTTATCCTCCTGGTTACAAGCCTAAAGGACAAGTTAATTGTGTTGAGGGGAATTACAATAACAACCAAGAAATAGGAAGTGGTTGTCAGACTGATTATGAACATTGCCAAAATGCTGAGGAATATCAAATGAATAAAGCAGTGCAGGTAGTCTCTCCATTCACAGAAGAGAAATATAATCAGCTTATGAGTTTATTGCATGAGCACAAGAATAGAGGACATGTGGAGAGCAATGTTCAGATGGAGGAGAGTAGAGGACATCATGCTGTGATGTCAGCTCAGCAAGCTGATGTCTCTGGAAAGCAGACAGGTAATGTATCACATTCTAACATTCATTGCGTATGGATTTTGGATTCTAGTGCTACAGATCACATCTTTTGTTCTTTATCTCTGTTTGAGTCATGTCATTCAGTCAAATCCATGTCTGTCAAGCTTCCAAATAACATTCTAGCTCCTGTCACACACATGGGCACAGTATGTTTAAGCCCATTCCTGACTCTGTATAACGTCCTGTATGTACCTTCCTTCGCATTTAATCTTCTGTCCTTGAGCAAACTCACGGAAAGGGGTGATATAGAGTTAAATTTTCACTCAACCTCATGTATAATACAGGATCATTTCAGCAAGAAGATGATTGGTTCAGCTAAGGTGAACCATGGATTGTATCATCTCCTTGGCAGTACCCCGTCTTCAGCTCTGTCTCTCCCTCACTGTTCTCAAGTTCATAGTGTAGAATCTTCAGATGCATTTCTTTGGCACTCAAGGCTTGGACATTTGTCATCTCCCAGGCTAGCAGAGATCAACAAGGCTAATCCATCAATTGATGCATCCTTTCATTCTCCTTCCTGTACTATATGCCCGTTAGCTAAGCATAAAAGGACTCCCTTTCCTTCTTCTACTTCAGTATCTAAATCTCTCTTTTCACTTGTTCATATGGACATATGGGGTCCATACAAACACCCTACATTGTATAGACAACAATATTTCCTTACAGTTGTTGATGACTATACAAGATATGTTTGGATCTATTTGATGAAATCTAAGGCAGAAACTAGAAATATTGTTGAGAGTTTCTGTTCTTATGCTCATGTTCACTTTAATGCTTCCATCAAAACAATAAGAACTGATAACGTGGCTGAATTTAAAATGAATCAGTTCTATACATCAAAGGGGATATTACACCAAACTAGTTGCGCATATACTCCTCAACAAAACGGGTTAGTTGAGCGCAAACATCAGCACATCCTCAATGTGGCTAGGGCATTAAAGTTTCAATCGAATGTACCAATTACCCATTGGGGTTTTTGTGTGCAACATGCTGTGTACCTCATCAATATCATACCATCACCCTTGCTTAACCAAAAAACTCCATATGAGTTGTTATACAACAAGTCCCCTGTATACAACAATCTAAAGGTGTTTGGATGTCTTTGTTTTGCAGTAAACACCTCTCCAGCTAAAGATAAGTTTTCTGTCAGATCAAGGAAAAGTGTTTTCCTTGGGTTGTCCCATCTCACAAAAGGCTATATCCTCCAAGATCTTATCACTAAAGAAATATTCATTTCCAGGGATGTCATATTCCATGAAACTGTGTTTCCTTATCAAACCAGCCATTATTCAGCCCCTACACTAAATCCGTCAGCTTCTGTCATTCCATTTGATTCTTCTTCAGCTCAACCAATCAATGTTTTCAGTTCATCACCACTAAGATGTGTTCCATCTGGGTCCACATCTAGGGGGCACATGGTCAGTATACACAACATGGTCAGTATACACAAGCTCCTTCTCCTACACCACCTACCCAAGCTTCTTCACCTCCTTCTCCTGCACCACCTACCTAACCACAAACTTCTTATCCTGCACATTCTCCTATCCAAACTCCTTCTGTCCAACCTGATCAAACACAGCCAGACAACCTGATTACTACTCCTGTTTCTTCAACTACACCATCATTTCATCAACTTTCACCCTCTCAACATCTACAGCCAAATGGTGACAGCTCCATTAATGCCCAAGAGGTACCTATTAGTTCTATACATATTGAATTACCTACATCTAAACCTCACAGAAACAGACAAGCCCCATCATATCTCAAACAATATTATTGCAATCAGATACAAGCAACCCCGGCAAATGACTTAATGGTTCAAACATCACAACTTCATCGTCTTCCAGCTCATTCACCTTCTGCAGTTCAAACTGAGACCACACCATATCCAATTCAAAGCTATTTCTCTCTGGACTCTCTAGCATGAAAATACAAAACATATGCTTTAAATATTAGTTTGCATACAGAGCCTAACTCCTTTGCAGAGGCAGCTAGTTCTGTTGAATGGCAACAGGAAATGGACAATGAGATTGCAGCATTGAAAGCAAACAATACATGTACGATGACTGAGCTACCTCCAGGAAAACAACACATAGGATGTAAATGGGTTTATAAGATTAAGCACAAGCCTGATGGATCCGTGGAAAGGTACAAAGCAAGGCTTGTAGCTAAGGGATACACGCAGCATCTAGGAGTGGATTACCAGGAGACCTTTTCACCCGTTCCAAAAATGACTACGGTAAGAATGGTGTTAGCATTGGCATCTAGACTCAATTGGTATGTGCACCAACTAGATGTGAATAATGCTTTTCTACATGGTGATTTGCATGAGGAAATCTATATGTTTCCACCTCCTGGGATAATGACAGAACGTCCTAATGTTGTTTGCAAACTTCAAAAATCCTTATATGGCTTGAAGCAAGCTAGTAGGGAGTGGAATGCCAAGTTGACTAACTTTCTGGTCTCCCAAGGATTTTCTCAATCAAAGAATGATTATACATTGTTTACTAAACTGGTCAACAGCTCTCTACTGATATTACTGGTTTACGTAGATGATGTAATTGTGGCATGTGAAGATGTTCAAGCTATTGGGAATATCAAAGATGCTTTGAACCGTGAGTTCAGGATAAAAGATTTGGGTACCTTGAATTTTTTCTTAGGAATTGAGGTGGCCAGATCATCCAAGGGCATGGTGCTTAATCAAAGAAAATATGCCTTAGAGCTGTTGGAAGAAACAAGATTTCTGGGCTCTAAACCAGTGGCCACACCTATGGAGAGTCATGTCAAGTTGATGCACAGTGATTCAAGTCTGCTGGATAATGTCAGTGAGTATAGGAGATTAATGTTAGGAAATCAAACGAGATCAC
Source organism: Eustoma russellianum (assembly GCA_036186865.1). Classification (NCBI taxonomy): domain Eukaryota; kingdom Viridiplantae; phylum Streptophyta; class Magnoliopsida; order Gentianales; family Gentianaceae; genus Eustoma; species Eustoma russellianum. Next base: position 32,990,770 of record AP025044.1, read on the forward strand.
AGCAAAACGCGCAGTAGAAAAACAAAACTTGATATCCGATTTCCTACCAAGGATCCATGTTGTTCGTTTAATTCGACAAAAGAAATCAAAAATTACCTGCGCAGATTCGAAATCTGCAGATGGAAGAGGTGTGAAATCACGAACACCCTCTGTCGGTATCCACACGAATGCTTCCGCCTGGAGTGCTAGCTCTTCAAATAGCGTGGCTGAAGACTCGGTTTTTCACAAAAACGATTCTAGGGTTTCGTTTTCTGTTGGTTTTCGTCTGTCTTCTCTATACGAGATACACAGATATATATATATACACATATATGGACATCAAAATCCGAGTCCCAATCGGATTAGTTGATGCCAATCAAAATCCATATCAAATATTGTAGCGCCCTACTTCCGAGCCCTAGTATCGGAAACGATGCACCCGCCGTAGTCTACTACGAGAGCTACAAAGCGTCATTTGATTCTCCTTCACGTCAGCAGTGATGTAGGAAATTTCACAGCGGAAATAAAGAAAATGAATTAAACATTTATTTATCACAACCCCAAACTGTATCTCAAATGGAAACAAGTCTGAAATG
>AP025044.1:32997078-33015129 GCA_036186865.1 Eustoma russellianum
GGTCTGCTAAAACGTCACTGTTTCCCTATTTAGTTTCACTTATCACAGAACCAGAACTAAAAGGAATGTTAGAATATGGGTTAGGGTCATGTTCAGGGGTTGGTAATGAAGTAGATAAAGGGAAGATGTGTGAGTCTAGTGCCTGATCATGTGGGCTATCCGCTTGAAGTTGACCACTGAGGATTACGGCAAGAGAGACAATATCCTCTTCAGGTAAGGCATAGTCAGCACCACCTACTTGTCGTATTGGAACCACCTCCGATTGACCAGTGTTATGGAGCCAGTCATAGGTCTCACCCGTTGTCTTCCCCTGAGACCAAGAATAGGTAGAATAGAAATACTCATGCTCAAGGAAGGTACAGTCTATGGTGACATGAACCCAACGAGTGCGGGGGTTGTAGCAGTGGTAACATTTCTGAGTTATGGCATATCCTACGAAGACACACTTGTCGGCACATGCCTCTAGATTGGTACGTTGAGGGGCTAGCATGTGAACAAACACTGTGCAACCGAATATTTTTGGGTGTAGGGTGAGTATAAAGGGTTCCTCGGTATGAGACGCGAGTACAGATAGCAGAGTATGATGACCCAAAGTCCTTTTGAGTAAGCGATTAAGAAGATAAGCGGATGTCGCAACAGCTTCAGGCCAAAGAAATTTTGGAACACATGACTCGAGCATCATTTCCCAAGTCATTTCGAGAAGAATACAGTTTTTCCGTTCTGCGACTCAATTCTGTTCAGGGGTATGGGAACATGATGTTCGATGAACAATACCATGACTATGAAAGAAATCATGTAACTTATTATTAACATATTCTCCGCCATTATCCGATCGGAGTATTTGGATACGAGTGTGAAATTGAGTGTGAATCATATTATAGAATTGGAAAAATTTGAAAAAACATCAGATTTATTCTTGAGAAAGTAAATCCAAGTCATGCGAGAACAATCGTCCACAAAAGTAACAAAATACTGAAAACCAAGTAACATGGAGTGTGGCGAAGGTCCCCACACATCAGAATGTACCAGACTAAATAAAGAGTTGACACAAGTATTATTTGGTCTATATGTCGAACGATGATGTTTCGCATGATAATAAGTGTCATAGGGATAAAGTAATACCAGACTTAGATAAAGATAGAAATAACATCTTCATGTAACTGAGGGAGGGGTGACCTAGACGACGATGCCATAGCCATAGTCGTTGTTGAGTAGTCCCTCTGACAAGATTGGACCGGTCCTGTTGCACCACATCTTTCATGCAATATAGTCCGACCTGCTCAATGTCACGCCCAATAATCACCTTCGAGTGGATATTCTGTAAAAGGTAGAACATGGAGTATATAAGTACGACACAATGTAACTCACGAGTAAGTTGACTAATAGATAATAATTTCGACGAGTGCCAGGTACATAAAGACAATTTTTTAAATTAAGGTTTGGGTTTACTGATATTGTGCCACCTCCAGTGAGTGGTATAAGGGCACCGTTTGTAGTTTCGATATGTGTGTTGGTTGGGGAGGTCTAATTTTTGAAATCACGAGGGCCATGGGTCATGGTGTCAGTAGCACTACTGTCAAGGATCCAACAATTTTTTGTTGAGGTAGAAAAAACACAAGTTCAGAGAGGATATATTAGGTTCATTTTGTAAGGTAGGGGTAATTTGACGTTTTTGGGTACCATTGGTCTTGATTCGTAATAAATCAGGAACTGGAGGGACCAAAATGATGTTTTCTGACTTTGAAGGGACGACACTGGACGGGGTAAACTGTTTAGGGACTGATTCTGTGATTGATGAAAAACAAGGGGCAACATATGCAATTTCAGTAGGGGTATTATGGGGATTACAGAATAAAGGAGGGTTGGGGATATAACCCCCCAACCCTAATGCCTCCAACCTCATTACCCACAGCGTCTCGCTTGTCTATTCCTTCTCTTTGGCTGGACACCACTGCTGCCGCCACTGCCTTGGTTCCATCTGCTTGCTCCTTTTTCCCTTCATACCACTCCGGATAGCCTATAATCTGGAAGCAATTTTCCTTGGTGTGCCATTTCTGGCCACAGTGGCTGCAGATCAGGTTGTCATTGTCCATTACGCATCGTGGGTTGCCTGAGCGTAGTCCTCCATGTCCTATCCCCTGCGCTGCCTCCCGTCGCTGAGTTTGTCCGGAGTCACGGCCTCTGGTAGCCATGTTTTTTGTTGTTAGGTCCTGACCCACACCTCCCTGTGATGAAAAATCAGGACTTTGTAAAACTGCAGAGCGTTCCTCTGCCCTCCTTATCTCTCTGTAAGCTGTTTCCAGAAATGGTAGTGAGTCTCTTTTTAATAAATCATTTTTTTCTGGGTTGTATTTCTCATCTATGGCTGTGAGAAACTGATACAACCGAAGTGCTTCCACTTTTTTCTGTGTATGCTAATGTCTGCTGAACAAGTCATTGGATTTAGTTCTTGGGCGTCTATGGCAGTCCAGAGATCCTGTAATCGGTTCCAACAGTTTTCTATTGTCCCTCTCCCTCGTCTGATCAAACTTGCTCGTCTATGGAGGTCATAGGCTCGGAGTGAATCTGTTCTAGACCCATATGTGAGGGCTAGGCCGTCCCACAAAGCTTTTGCAGTGGGATACCTTGTCATGTTTACCACCAATGATGGTTCGATTGTCAGAATAATCCATGTAAATACTGAGTTATCCCCTTGTTCCCACGAGAAAAAATCCGGATCTGAGGGTTGTGGTGGAGGAGGTACACCAGTGAGGTGATGTCTCCTCTCACGTCGAATGATGGCTCTCAGCACCAATGGTGTCCAGACAGCATAATTGTTCCTGTTAAGTTTGACAGATATTGTCAAATTTTCGGTGGATAATAGTACTGGCTGTGATGATGCAGGGTTGGTATGTGATCTGACTTGAGTATTTTGTAATATGTTGGCTACTTGTACCGCCAAGTCTTCAAGGTTTGGGGTCTTAAATTCACTTGATTCTGTGTTTGACATGATTCTGGTTATTTTTCTATGGCAGGTTTGGAAATCAGGATACCATATGCGGCACTTGATTCAAAGTTTAGAATAGGCTGGGTTAGGTATGGCCGAAACAAGTAAGTTCAGGCTGTGATGAAAAAATTCTGAGCCTATACTCAGAAAAAATTGATTCTTTGCGAATTGGAGTAGGATCATTCCCGCTCTGATACCATGTTAATCAAGCAAAGACAAAGAAGAAGATTGGAAAAATATTTTCTTCTATTTCTCGCACTTTTCACCCGTACATTGCTATTCACTTTATACACCAAAGAGCTACTCTATACATGATAAGAAATTATACTAATTACTCCTAATTACCGTATGCACATTCTGATTGATTTCTAATCAATGCTGATTGATTTCTAATTAATACAGACATATACTTTCCTAACATTCAACTGTCATGGAGCTCAGAAATGCAAGTTCTCAATGTCCTCTAAATTTTGAAATGTGTGCTCTTTTTGCCCGTCCGTCTAGGAATGAAAAGTGGTACTAAGTTTCAGTTGAGTTTCCATGGCTTTTAGCAGACTACACCAAAATCTCGAAAGAAATCTGGGTCTCGATAAGAAAAAATTGATCATTGGCACACCATGCAATATAGTGAACTCAGTTTGATACATCTGAGTCTATTGATCAAGGCAGCTGTGATATTTATTTGTAAGCAGTGTGCAGTTTTGGTTAGTTAATCAATAATCACCCATATGGCTTCATTACCCTTTTGGGATCTGGGTAATCGGATTAAAAAACAATGGAAATGACGACAGAATTCAACCGTTCAGTTGGTCTTTGATGTTTCACCTGGTGACACACATGGCATCTAGCATCATATTTAACGATGTCGCACTTCATTCTGAACCACTAAAATTGTTCATTGAGATCCTTGTACTGTTGGGATTAATTTGAGATACGTGTGATGCGCAGAACGTTGATAAAGTTTATACGAATTAATCATAAGGTAGACGTCATGTATGATAATATTATATGTCACATATGTCACGTAATAATATTAATTATTACGTAAAACATCTACACGTTAAGTGATCATCAGGTATGTTCGTGGATGCATAGTGTGGTCTAAATAGAAACCCCAAATATGTAGACAATCATATGGTCAGAGACCGTGATTGATGGGCTCAAAGTGCAACGACCATAAAGTTACGACGTCTGGTTCCCGAGGGACGACGACCCACGTGTGGTTAGTAGATAACTATTGGTACAATAATTAAATATTAAATAATATTTAATAATAATATTTATTATTAAATATTAGATGATATTTAATAAAGGAAGATAAGGCTGGGTTTTAAATTCAGATTTAAATTTGAATTCCGATTTAAATTTGAATTTAAGTTTAAATTTAAATCCTAACCTATCAGATTCTTCCATCCCCTCTATATAAAAGAGGAGTCTTCACCTCCTCATATCATCAAACAATCAGACGCATACGCAGCGTCAAGAAAAACTAGCGTCCATTACATTATATTAGAGGGAAGGTGTGGCAAGTTTTCTATAAAGCCCACACTGCCTAGCCTCTCCATCGGGTAAAGGTGTGCCAAGTTTTCTATAAAGCCTACACTGCCTAGCCTCTCCATCGGGTAAAATAGTGAATTGTTGAAACCAGTCAAGGGGTGTATCAACAATTGGTGGGAGGTTGTGAATCCTTGGATCACGCCAGATTCATCATCAACCGGAGCAGTTGCAGCGCACGTATTCAGATTAACAACAGCAATGGAGCAAGGTATATTTTCTGCATTTTGGTACTTTGTCCATTGATTTGATTAAACAGTCCTATCGAGGGTTTTATTAAATTAAATCCAACATGTATATCTTGGCGTTTTCAGGATACACAACGAATCCCGGTTGATGAGCCTAATCCAACACTTTCTTTTTGTTCTCCGGATCATTAGACACACAGAGTCTGCCTGCAAACCACATGCAGCCATTTCTCAGTATCTGAAAGCTGGTACTAACTCTGTCAACCACTTTCTGCTTGATTTCTATCAAGATTCGATACTCCATTTTCTTGGACTTGATCTTATTAAGTAAAGTTAGCTGTGCAAGCAATGCTGCAAACTGACCATCCTGTTTAGATGTGACCACATGTAGCTTCAACTTCTCAAAATCTTCTATTAGTTTCTCTTGCTCGGTCAATATTGCCACAGAGCTCGCAAAACCCTTATGCTCAGGGCAATGGATTTCTATCTCGTAAGCTTTTAGTAGTTCGAGCCATGTTGGTTGTCTCAAATTCAACTCCTTTTGGGTAAAAGTAATATATCAAGCTTTGATATTTGGTGTAAATCTTGCAAGGCTCGGTGTGGAGATAGTGCCTCGTGATTTTGAGATAAAATGACACTACTGCCAACGTAGGGTCTAGGTGAGGTTGTCTTTGGTTGTTTCTGCTGTGTTGGCCCTTTGTGGTCTTTTGGACTCCTTGTCAGCTATTTGTGTCGTTGTGGCATTTGGGTGAAGCTAGGCTTGGTTAATAGGTGTTGGTGTGTGTCTTGTGAGTGTTGGTTATGCTATTGTCATGATCTTTGGATGTTTGGATGTTATTGTTGCTTTCAAATTTCATATTCTTATAAGTGCATTTTATATCATGCTCACTTGAATATATACTCTTGGCATATAAAATAAAATCAATCATAAGAAAATGCATCTAGTGAAGGGAGTGTAAAATGCATCTATTAAGAGGGAGCTCATTGCGAAATCATCAAAAAGAGAGATTGTTAGTGTATGATTTGGTTTTGATAATTTGCAAAACTCTTATGTGTTAAAAGGTTCAAAGGTTGCGTAAACAAACTTTTCTTCAGGCTTCAAGCGCTTGATCAAGCACTCCGTCTTTTAAAAAGTTTAAGCAGAAACTTTGGATTGAATATTGTGCATTTCACAAAAACGCTTCATCTTTGAATAAAATTAAAATGTAAGGCTTCACTCTTTTTACGAAGCGCTTCATCTGATCTGTTTTAAAAACGTGCGACTTCACTATCTCAGATAAAGTGTCTCATCTTATGAAAACTCTAAACAGAGAGTTTTGGTGGCAACATGACGCGCTTCATAAAACGCTTAATCTATGTGTAAGTAATTTTGTATTACTCCACTCTCTTAACCAAGCGCTCCATGTTGTGCATTGTTTTTAAATTGAAATTTTTCCCTCCAATATGAATTGATAAGCATGAAGCACCTCATGCTTTGAGTGCAATGTCACTTCAAGCGCTTCATATAAGCGCTTGATGTCTAACAATTTCCATCTGCAACCACAATCTTCTCTCTCATGTATTTTTGTGGACCAATATGCTTTTAATCTTTTCCATTTGATCATTACATTTGTACCTTTATCCCAAAGAAAATCAAGGATAGATGGACTAATCTTTTCCCTATTGAGCTTAAAAAGGAAAGCTTCCACAAGAAGCTTTGACTTCATCCAAGAAAAGATTTTCAAGACGGTGATGTGTCAACAAGTGGGACAAAATCTCATCCTTCTTTCTCTCTCTATTCCAACGCTAGGAGGCCGTGCTATAAGGCTTGGAAGATCCATTTTTCAAGACAACTTTCTACCATCAAACTCTCAAGTCTTCCTTGTTGTTTTGCTCTCAAAATTATTGTAAGATTACTTTGTTGTTGAGTGTGTCTAAAGAAAAAGAGTCTTCTTCTAAGTTAGAATTGTGGGAGCAACGTGTAGATTATTGGTCAAGAAGAAAGTGTGCCTCTTGTTTGGTGAAACTCAAACTTCTAAGAGCTAGTTGATGGCTTAGGAGCTACACCATACTCCATAGAAGGATTCTTTGGTGCCAAGAAGGTCTTAAGGAGGCTAGGCTTCAAAGAGGTTAAGTTGTCATTGTTATTACCCTCTGTGGGCGTCTTATGAAAAAGCAATTGGAGGCTGGGGAAAAGCCCATCATCTCACTAATGATCCACCAGACATAGTGATCCATCATTTTTCTGGTGGGAGCAGAGTGATCAGTCTGTATTCACATGGATTGTTCAGAATATTGAGGCAACCATCATCAACAATGTACCACAGTACCCTAGCTAGAGAACTCTGGAATGGTCTGGCAGTGACTTATGACAGCAGCACAGATTCATTCCAAACATATAAACTACATCGACGGGCATGAACAATTGAACAAGGGGGAGACTCTTGACAAATTATGGAGTAACCTCCAAAATATATGGATGGGAATTGATAGGCGAACTCCCAACGCTATGAAAGATCCAACTGACATCGCAATATACAACCGAGTGGTTTCTAAACAGAGACTGTTCCGATTCCTTACAGCAATGATAAATTTGAACACATCTGACGGGATATTTTGAAAGAGGATCCTTTACCCTCAGTAGAGCAGGCCTATGCACAAGTACGCAGAGAGGCCACCAGACTCCAGATTTTTAGAGCAGCAACCCAGCAGTCCATGGAGGTACCCTTATCACAGGTAACAGAAATTGGTATGTGGATGGCGACAAAACCGAGGCCACGTATCATCGACGAACATGGACAGCTTGTCCGCTCAGAGCCCAATAGACCATCACCGTGGGAAGACAAATCACAACTGTACTGCACCAACTACAAGTAAGACAAACACATAAAAGAAACTTGCTTTAAACTCATGGGGTATCCAAACTGGTGGGCTTAGACACAGAAGAAAGGAAAAGAGTGAGCATATGCAGTGGGGGTTCCAGCAGAAGCAGGAGGTCCGACTAGCAGGAGCCTCCTAAGACCAGAAGGGGATCCCAGTACCACTATACTAACCGAGGAATAAGGAGGTAACGAAGACCCCATCCCAGGAACGGCGGTGGCAAAAATTCAAGAGGCAACCATAGCAGTCGCAGAAGAAAGGAAGGAAGAGAGAACGAGGGAGAGAAAGAATAAACCAATCGGGTTAGAATGGAAGAATCCAGAAGGGAGAATAAAAAGGGAGCTTGGGTCGAAAGAGTGAATGAGGGTGGACGAAAAAAATTATGAAAGGGAAATAAAAGGGGAGTTTTGGTCAGGTGGACAGGGAAGAGTTTTGAGTCAGAATAAATTGGGGTGGGCTGGATCAAAGGATAATGGGTAAGGCCTAGTTTCAACAAAAAAAACACCGCAATGGATATTGGACAGTGGAGCCACAGACACAATAACTTATGATCCATCCGACATTAGTAGTTCCATAGTCCCATCTAAAAACCATATCCAAACAGAAAACAGAGAATTAGCCCTGATGCACGGAGCTGGATCTATGATGTCCTCAGATACAATAAAACTAAATCATTGTTTATATGTTCTGTCATTATCATACAAACTACTACCTATAAGCTATGTTACAAAAGAGCTTAACTGTGTTGTACTAATGTACCCCAATCTTGGCTTCTGTAGGACATCCATTCGAAGGAGATCATTGGGCGTGATACTGAGAGCAATGGTTTCTACTATGTGGAGGATGTTGTAACACCAGGACAGACGCTTCTCTCGCATGGGAATCACAATCGACAGATCTGGCTCTGGCATCGTTGATTGGAACATGCGTGAGTAAATTATCTTCGTCGTTTCTTTCCATGTTTATTTCACATTATCAAATTCAAATGACTTGTAAAACGTGCATCTTTGCAAAAAAAACACAAATGATCTTTCCGATTGATTAATACTCATGTCATATCTATATTTTTGCTCATTCATTCTGATGTATGAGGACTCTCACGAATCCAACAAGTAGCGGTGTATGCTACTTTGTGACCTTTGTTGATGATTTTTTCAGGATGACATGGGTTTATTTCTCAAGGCAGAAAGAAGACGTGCAGTCCAAGTTCGTGGAGTTTTATCACATGCTCCAAACCCAATTCAATAGAAAGATAAAAATCCTCTGATCCGACAATGGAGGAGAATATATGGACCTAGCATTAAAAATCTTCTTCCAAAACAATGGACTAATCCACCAGACTTCATGCCGAAATATGCCTCAACAAAATGGTGTTGACAAACGAAAAAACCGGACTATTCTCGAAATGATCCGAGCCTTAATGGTTGAACCCAATGTATGAAATAGGCTTTACAGCAACTACACCAATGCCATTCGACTTTCAGAGTTACAAGCTACTATCTGTTAGATACTGTAATCATGAAAGTGTACAGTGTGCGTTTGTTTAAACTGACGAAATGCAAGCAGAACCGAGGCGAGTCTAACGACTCTGTCCTTAAGACGATTTGCTCCGGTACAAAGTGCCCAACCAGAAACACAGCAAACGTCTCCCAGGATACAACGGCTATAGTTCATACGAAGTGGCACACCAACGTAAAGAACTCGGCGAACCTGTGGAATGCTCTGATTTCTCGAACAGGAAACGCAACAGTGCAGTATGCAAAAACGAAAACGTCAGGAGGAAAAACGAAGACAGTGGAAAATGCAGAGTGAGTGTGTTGTGTAGTAGAAAGGCTGGAGAAGGAGGTAAATTTATAGGCGGGAAGGAAACGGCGGTTGATCTCCAGATTAAATCGCAGCCGTCGGATCAAACGGTTTTCATCCACAGCCGTTAGATCGTCAACTGCAGCAGTTTTAAACGTAGACCGTCGGATGAAAAACTGCTACCCAGATACGATCCCAGCCGTTGGATCATGATCCGTGTAGACTACGATCCACAGCCGTTAGATCTTAATGAAGAAACCGTTGTCAGATACGATCTCAACCGTTGGATCATGATCCGCGTAGACAACGATCCACAACCGTTAGATCTAGATAAAGAAACCGTTCCCAGATACGATTAAGAACCGGGCGGGCGAGCCACGAGCCACGAGCCCGAGCACGAGCCGAGCCGGCCTGGCGGGCGGCGGCGGCGCGCGCGCGCTTGGTGAAACTTGCCTGAGCTGCGTCCTGACTCCGTCAGAAAACATCTCATGCCCAAGGGCACATTTTAGAATGCTCCAACTTGAGCTTTATATGGTGGCTCTTTCATCCCAAGTGACCAATGTGGTATTCCACTTAAAGGGTGATGTGTTCACTCCTCATGAGGCCACATCACCACTTTTCCATTTTCCTTCCAATTTTACTCCAACTTTGACCATTAATTTCTCATTCACCCGGTATCGGAATCGAGTGATTCAAAAGTCTAAAGTCATCTACTTGTCACGTAGATAATTTAGAAATTATTAGTTTTCGTTTTCGATTAACGAACACTAATCATAATTAAGCTCAAAGTATGGTGGTTGTCAACTTTTGACAAACCCATTTTCACATTTCCAATTTGTTTCAACTTCTCCAACACTATCTTCACATTTCATAAACAAAGGCTTTCACTCAGTATTTTCTTGCATGTCAATCTTTTCAATCGCTTGTCCTATGGAGCATTGTCAATTATGTAAAACGCAATCAACTATGTCTTGTTTCAGTTGGAATGGAGATCCCGTCTCCATAAGGTAGCCAAAATGACAATTGGTCGTGGTGCTTAGTTCAGAGTGAAGCTACACTTGAGATATATAAGCTCGTAGGTAAATATAAAGTAAAATAAACCAGAGCGTTTCAGGTACACTAGTCTCCCGTATTTATGTAGGGTTTGGGGAAGGGCCGAATCGCTTCGCGATCTATATACGAAGTCTTACCCTACACTTAGTGAAAGAGGCTATTTCCCCGGCTCAAACCCATGACCTCAAGGTCACAAAGCAACAACCTTATCTGTTGCTCTAAGCGCGCACTCTAAAATAAACCAAAGATTTTAAATTCTAGGCAACTTACAATTTTGAGAGTCAAGAAAGAAAGCAGAGAGTAGTCTGGATAATTGATTTGTCTTTTGAACTTTAAATTCTGGCCTTAGGACGATTTTTTACGAAATTGATGGGGTCAAAGGAGCTAAATTCCATAAAGAGGATGTGCATCAAGATGTCGAGAGAAGAAGCACGTCTATTGTGTTTTGCATGACCTTATTTTCGACCATTATGGTTTATACTCTTTTGTAATATATTTTAAAGTTAGTTCTTAAAATGCTTCTAGACAATAAAAAAGTTGGTAAGAAGATAAGAAAATAGGCTTTTCAAATTTAAAAAAAGTGTAAAAAGTAGAATTTTCACAAAATGACCCTATCTCGGTATTTCATCTGTTGCACCAGCATCACGTATGAAAGTGACTCAAGCCTAGTTTGATTCTAAGTCTTAACACATCTTCCCATTAAGCTTAAATCTTCAAATCTCATTTTCAATATGAGAATTAGAATCTTATCTTATGAGGTGAAAGTTTGTCACTATAAAAATTAATACTCCTCCAGTCCTAAAAAATAATGGCCAATTTTCTAATTTGAATTCTGTCAAAAATATCGTCACTTTTCAAAAATATAAATGCATTGATGCCAAAAGTTCCTTTTGTCATTACCATTGCAATTAATGCAGGAGAGAGAAAGCATGTTTTAAAATAGAAGGTATAGTAGGCAAATTTAAATACAAACATTGTATTAAATAATGTTCTTTAAAACTATGTGTCAAGTCAACTCTGCCAATGTGTTTTAGGATAGATCGAGTATTTTTAATACCTTTTCTACTTTCATTTTGTTGTCATCTCCTATGCTTATAATTGTTCTGCATATTTTTCTTTACATAACTACAGTAACAACTTGAGAGATTTGTTTGATAACGCATCAACGGATACTGAGTGATTTGACATGCTTTTATTAAAATAAGTAGGGGCAAGATCATTTTGAGCAAATGTTGAGGCTTTCCTTATTTGTTGTTTTTGTGTGCGATTATGATCATACTGAGACATATATAAGTTATTATAATCATGATATACTGAGTATGATTGTTGTTATAACGAGATACATAGAAGCTGAACTACCTTATGATAACTTATAAGTCACAAGGCGTTGCACCTCTATAAATATAAAAATTTCTTGCCAAGTATGCCACAAGTTCAAGGGTTTTGAACATGGAGCTCCTCCTCCTTTTCATTTGCCTCGTACCAATTCTCTATTTTCCAGCTATTCACTTCCTCCAAATGCAACATTCTCTGACCCTAAATCAAATCTCCCTCCTGGCAGTACTGGCTGGCCCCTTATTGGAGAAACCCTCGAATTCGGCATGCTAGGAGGCAAAGGTATGGCAGAAATATTTTTCGAGAGAAGAATGAAGAAATAGTCACCAGAAGTATTTAAAACTTCATTACTTGGTGAAACTACAGCAGTTTTTTGTGGAGCTTTAGGAAACAAATTCTTGTTTACGAATGAGAATAAGCTGGTCTGCATCTCTTGGCCGCGTACCATAAGAAAAATCTTCCTTCACTCAGAGAAGCTTACTTTGGCCTCTGAAATAGCACAAAAGTCCACCAAAGGCCGTAATATTCTGATCGATTTCTTGAAACCTCAGTATTTGCAAAGCTGTGTCAGTATCCTTGATGTATTAGCTCAAGAACATTGTTACGAAACCAGTAGTTGAAGTCAACAAGGAAGAACTGGGATCGTCAGATTGAACACTTAATCTAACGATACAAATTGACTGGAAGAAGTTGGTGCGCGTGGATCTGATGGTGTTACAACGGACTTGAGGAGTAGTGCTGTGGTGACGGGCAGGACAGGTGAGGAAGGAGAAGGAGTACCGCGGGAACTTTAAAAATAAATGTGAAATTACCTTTTTGACCTTTTGTTATGGTTGTTCTGGGAATAACCGTAAGGGTAGTTTAGTAATATTGGTATTGGCAGTTATTTTTTCTCTTCTTCCCTGTATATATGCTGACTCGTTCAACCTTTTTTGGAAATGAAGGAAGTTGCTAGAATTCTTAGCATTTTGATCCCTCTCCAGTCCTGCATTCTTCATCTCTTCATCTCTTGATTAAATTCAATCTTCTTAATTGCAACTTCACGCATTTGCGTTGAGTTTTCTTCGTTGTATTTAGCAATGTTGACTTGATTGTTGTACGATCAAGCTTTTTTCACATGATATCAGAGCGCTGCGTGTGCTCTCGTGATCACTTGTGATTGATGAATTTTGTGTTGATTTGATTTTGTGATTGATTATGTCATTAGGTTCATAAAAGGATTGAATGAAGAGTATGAACTTGTGAAATCTCAGGTGCTGTTGATGTCTCCACTTCCTGATCTGAGAACCACGTTTGCTATGGCAGTAAAGTTAGAAAGAAAGTTGAATTACATACCTATGCAAGGTCAATTTGCTAACAATCCTTCTGTTGTGTTGAATACAATACTCGAAATGTAAAGGCTGGACCATATAATGTCAAAATGAACAATCAATCATCCAATGGAAGTTGGTATAAGCCAACAGGTAGAGGCTTCAGGAAGGACTCTCAAAGGCCTATATGCACTTACTGCGACATGTTCGGGCATACAGTTGATAGATGCTATAAAAAGCATGGTTATCCTCCTGGTTACAAGCCTAAAGGACAAGTTAATTGTGTTGAGGGGAATTACAATAACAACCAAGAAATAGGAAGTGGTTGTCAGACTGATTATGAACATTGCCAAAATGCTGAGGAATATCAAATGAATAAAGCAGTGCAGGTAGTGTCTCCATTCACAGAAGAGAAATATAATCAGCTTATGAGTTTATTGCATGAGCACAAGAATAGAGGACATGTTGAGAGCAATGTTCAGATGGAGGAGAGTAGAGGACATCATGCCGTGATGTCAGCTCAGCAAGCTGATGTCTCTGGAAAGCAGACAAGTAATGTATCACATTCTAACATTCATTGCGTATGGATTTTGGATTCTAGTGCTACAGATCACATCTTTTGTTCTTTATCTCTGTTTGAGTCATGTCATTCAGTCAAATCCATGTCTGTCAAGCTTCCAAATAACATTCTAGCTCCTGTCACACACATGGGCACAGTATGTTTAAGCCCATTCCTGACTCTGTATAACGTCCTGTATGTACCTTCCTTCGCATTTAATCTTCTGTCCTTGAGCAAACTCACGGAAAGGGGTGATATAGAGTTAAATTTTCACTCAACCTCATGTATAATACAGGATCATTTCAGCAAGAAGATGATTGGTTCAGCTAAGGTGAACCATGGATTATATCATCTCCTTGGCAGTACCCCGTCTTCAGCTCTGTCTCTCCCTCACTGTTCTCAAGTTCATAGTGTAGAATCTTCAGATGCATTTCTTTGGCACTCAAGGCTTGGACATTTGTCATCTCCCAGGCTAGCAGAGATCAACAAGGCTAATCCATCAATTGATGCATCCTTTCATTCTCCTTCCTGTACTATATGCCCGTTAGCTAAGCATAAAAGGACTCCCTTTCCTTCTTCTACTTCAGCATCTAAATCTCTCTTTTCACTTGTTCATATGGACATATGGGGTCCATACAAACACCCTACATTGTATAGACAACAATATTTCCTTACAGTTGTTGATGACTATACAAGATATGTTTGGATCTATTTGATGAAATCTAAGGCAGAAACTAGAAATATTGTTGAGAGTTTCTGTTCTTATGCTCATGTTCACTTTAATGCTTCCATCAAAACAATAAGAACTGATAACGTGGCTGAATTTAAAATGAATCAGTTCTATACATCAAAGGGGATATTACACCAAACTAGTTGCGCATATACTCCTCAACAAAACGGGTTAGTTGAGCGCAAACATCAGCACATCCTCAATGTGGCTAGGGCATTAAAGTTTCAATCGAATGTACCAATTACCCATTGGGGTTTTTGTGTGCAACATGCTGTGTACCTCATCAATATCATACCATCACCCTTGCTTAACCAAAAAACTCCATATGAGTTGTTATACAACAAGTCCTCTGTATACAACAATCTAAAGGTGTTTGGATGTCTTTGTTTTGCAGTAAACACCTCTCCAGCTAAAGATAAGTTTTCTGTCAGATCAAGGAAAAGTGTTTTCCTTGGGTTGTCCCATCTCACAAAAGGCTATATCCTCCAAGATCTTATCACTAAATAAATATTCATTTCCAGGGATGTCATATTCCATGAAACTGTGTTTCCTTATCAAACCAGCCATTATTCAGCCCCTACACTAAATCCGTCAGCTTCTGTCATTCCATTTGATTCTTCTTCAGCTCAACCAATCAATGTTTTCAGTTCATCACCACTAAGATGTGTTCCATCTGGGTCCACATCTAGGGGGGCACATGGTCAGTATACACAACATGGTCAGTATACACAAGCTCCTTCTCCTACACCACCTACCCAAGCTTCTTCACCTCCTTCTCCTGCACCACCTACCTAACCACAAACTTCTTATCCTGCACATTCTCCTATCCAAACTCCTTCTATCCAACCTGATCAAACACAGCCAGACAACCTGATTACTACTCCTGTTTCTTGAACTACACCATCATTTCATCAACTTTCACCCTCTCAACATCTACAGCCAAATGGTGACAGCTCCATTAATGCCCAAGAGGTACCTATTAGTTCTATACATATTGAATTACCTACATCTAAACCTCACAGAAACAGACAAGCCCCATCATATCTCAAACAATATTATTGCAATCAGATACAAGCAACCCCGGCAAATGATTTGATGGTTCAAACATCACAACTTCATCGTCTTCCAGCTCATTCACCTTCTGCAGTTCAAACTGAGACCACACCATATCCAATTCAAAGCTATTTCTCTCTGGACTCTCTAGCATGAAAATACAAAACATATGCTTTAAATATTAGTTTGCATACAGAGCCTAACTCCTTTGCAGAGGCAGCTAGTTCTGTTGAATGGCAGCAGGAAATGGACAATGAGATTGCAGCATTGAAAGCAAACAATACATGTACGATGACTGAGCTACCTCCAGGAAAACAACACATAGGATGTAAATGGGTTTATAAGATTAAGCACAAGCCTGATGGATCCGTGGAAAGGTACAAAGCAAGGCTTGTAGCTAAGGGATACACGCAGCATCTAGGAGTGGATTACCAGGAGACCTTTTCACCCGTTCCAAAAATGACTACGGTAAGAATGGTGTTAGCATTCGCATCTAGACTCAATTGGTATGTGCACCAACTAGATGTGAATAATGCTTTTCTACATGGTGATTTGCATGAGGAAATCTATATGTTTCCACCTCCTGGGATAATGACAGAACGTCCTAATGTTGTTTGCAAACTTCAAAAATCCTTATATGGCTTGAAGCAAGCTAGTAGGGAGTGGAATGCCAAGTTGACTAACTTTCTGGTCTCCCAAGGATTTTCTCAATCAAAGAATGATTATACATTGTTTACTAAACTGGTCAACAGCTCTCTACTGATATTACTGGTTTACGTAGATGATGTAATTGTGGCATGTGAAGATGTTCAAGCTATTGGGAATATCAAAGATGCTTTGAACCGTGAGTTCAGGATAAAAGATTTGGGTACCTTGAATTTTTTCTTAGGAATTGAGGTGGCCAGATCATCCAAGGGCATGGTGCTTAATCAAAGAAAATATGCCTTAGAGCTGTTGGAAGAAACAAGATTTCTGGGCTCTAAACCAGTGGCCACACCTATGGAGAGTCATGTCAAGTTGATGCACAGTGATTCAAGTCTGCTGGATAATGTCAGTGAGTATAGGAGATTAATGTTAGGAAATCAAACGAGATCACAGCAAAACGCGCAGTAGAAAAACAAAACTTGATATCCGATTTCCTACCAAGGATCCATGTTGTTCGTTTAATTCGACAAAAGAAATCAAAAATTACCTGCGCAGATTCGAAATCTGCAGATGGAAGAGGTGTGAAATCACGAACACCCTCTGTCGGTATCCACACGAATGCTTCCGCCTGGAGTGCTAGCTCTTCAAATAGCGTGGCTGAAGACTCGGTTTTTCACAAAAACGATTCTAGGGTTTCGTTTTCTGTTGGTTTTCGTCTGTCTTCTCTATACGAGATACACAGATATATATATATACACATATATGGACATCAAAATCCGAGTCCCAATCGGATTAGTTGATGCCAATCAAAATCCATATCAAATATTGTAGCGCCCTACTTCCGAGCCCTAGTATCGGAAACGATGCACCCGCCGTAGTCTACTACGAGAGCTACAAAGCGTCATTTGATTCTCCTTCACGTCAGCAGTGATGTAGGAAATTTCACAGCGGAAATAAAGAAAATGAATTAAACATTTATTTATTACAACCCCAAACTGTATCTCAAATGGAAACAAGTCTGAAATGCACAACTCATAACTGATATAAATGAAATAGAAGGATTCTACATCTTCTGGTCCCGAGCTAGTTACCCCATTGTCCGTACTCCGCTCCGTCCTCTATGTAAATATAATCATACTTCTGTTCACCTGGAAAAAATGAAGGGGTGAGTGATATAGAAATATCACCCAGTATGTACCCGCCTCTTCTCGAACAATTTCATATATGACAACAAATAGCATGTAGTACATGTACAGACATGAATAACCGCGTAAGTAAATAAAAGCACATCACATTAGTTATGCGTTGTCATGATGCATGCTTGTGTCACACGCAACGATATCTCTACACATGAATGCATGTCTCTCTACCGTGCAATTCATGAACCTCGAGGAAATCCTACCACACGCCTCGTCAGGCCACACGCCCCGTCGGGCCACACGCCTCATAGGGCCACACGTCCCGTAGGACCACACGCCTCATAGGGCCACACGCTCCGTAACGTGGAGTCAGTGGACACACGCTCCGTAACGTGGAGTCAGCGAACACACGCTCCGTAACGTAGAGTCAGCGAACACACGCTCTGTAACGTGGAGTCAGCGAACACACGCTCCGTAACATGGAGTCAGCGCCCCGAAGGGATGCAATGCTAATGCACGTGCCATGAAATGCAATGTAATATGCTGTACCACACATTTTCCTCCTTTTTCTCTTTCCTCTTTTCCCACTCATTTTCACATTCTTTATAATTTCATAAATTCATCTTAGCTAAATTTTCTTTTTAACCAGATGACCCCCTTTCCCAGCAAATGTAGATCTTATTAATTATCAGAGTATCTACTTAGTTTTAATTGAGTTTGTCAACGTATCTTATATTACATTCATTTTAACCTATTTTTTCTTCGAAAACTGTTCTTCTCCTTGATTTTAGTTTAATTCGTCATTTTTTTATCTTTTTTTTGTTTATTATTTTATAT